>SKCR01009517.1:0-23574 GCA_019454045.1 Zanthoxylum bungeanum
GCTCAGTTCGGGAACAAAGCCCACACTCAGTGCAGTTCAGGAAGAAAGCCCATATTCAACACAATTGAAGGAAGAAAGCCTAGAGGAATAAAGCCTCATCTCAACACAGTTCGAGAATGAACAAGCCGGGAATGACACTCCAAGAATGGAAGCACAGTTCGAGAATGGACCACATCACAGCCGGTTCGAGAACGAACCAGGGGTCGCAGCACCTCACCATCCAAATCAACTCAACTCAACACATGGTAAGTCAAGTGGCAGCTGGCGAGCCAGGTAAGTGAAAATGCATGTCATGTACTTTGATAGGATTGTCACTGTCACACACTGCACAAGTCCCATCAAAGTGGGGGCGACTGTAGGCACTGCATTTTTACACATAAGTCCCTATGATGAGTCTCATTTTGGAGACACTACCTTTTAAGTCACGGAGGTCACGGAAAACGGACATCGGAAGGGGAATTCAGAATAAACAAGGTTCACTGTTTTCGTTGGTGCTACGTTCGTGTATACGTTCGAACGTCGGGCAGATTGCGGACGTTGGTGCCGCGTTCGAGTAAGCGTTCGAACAGTGTTGGTAATTCTGGTTTTGCTGCTAGCCTCACATTAAGCCCAATTCGCCCAAACCTTGGCCCACACGCCCAAGCCCACTTAAAACACATATTTAACACATGGTGAAATCAAAACAAATCTAAAAATCATATACCAAATTAAATAAAATACTTACACAAATTAAAGAAATTGCATGCCTAATTAAAATCAACCAACAAACTAAATGCCTAATCTAAACCAATCAAATATAATCATACCAAGTTAAAATCAATCAACCAATATATTATTCCAAACTTAAAATATTGTATGCCTAATCAACATAAACTAAATATTCAACCTTCCCTATCTAGCCAGATTTGTCCCCCCTCAATCTTTGACTTCCCTTATCCAAGCCAATCAAATCCATTTCCTTGTCAAGCCTAACCCTTTGCCTATAAAAAGAACCATTCACCAACCCTCTCAACCCTAGCTAGCTCATAGACACAACTCTCCCTCACTTTCAATAACAAAAAGATCACAAACCAAAGAACCCCCATCGCCTTGACCAAAACACATCCCGAACAGCCCCCTCACCTCACCGAAAAACACATCCCAAGCAGCCCTAAACACACACATAAAACAACCCCTGAACCACACCATAACACCACCGAAAATAACACCCAAAACAGTAGCCAAAACATCCCAAAAATAGTAACTAAAATACAGCAGCAAAACAGTAGCAGCGGCAGCGAATCGGAGTCAAAACAACAGTAAAAGACGGAAGACGACGACCCAAAACAGTAAGACAACGAACGAGAGCAGTGAACCAGTGAACCGGAAGAGTTGCGGAGCTTTACCCCTTCCGATCTTCGTGAAACGCGAGTCCGAAAGACGACTTAAAAGGTTAGACCTGAGGGCACTTTTTCATTAGTTTCTATCCGTTTCTTTTGTTATTGAAATTTTATTCGCATGAGAGTCATTTATGGATGCATGTTGTGGCTTGAATGAAATGGAAGAGTGTCGTCTCTTGTGGTATATAGGATGGAAACCCAGACATAAATTCCGTAGCCGAATCCGAATGGACGGTAGTGCGGTCTGTACTTGGGACACAACTCCACGTACCACTTGAGTAAACGGCACTTTCTCTTGTTTCGTGTTGCTTTAGTTTATTTAATTCTTGTTATTTAAATTCTGCATGTTGTCTATTCCCGTATGATACGATCGAGTGCATGGGCTTAGTAAGTGCGATGAAAGGTTCCCTAATTGGAGGGTTAAAATCCTTCACCACGATGCTCTGCCGCACCGATTGATGTGTGTTCGGTTGAATGCGAAATACGTTCAATCGGACATACTTGGTTTGATATGATTGTCCTTATTTTCGTATGCATGATTTAACCGAGTGCATGGGCTTAGTAAGTGCGATGTGAGATCCCCTATGGGGAGGGGCTAAAGCCCTTTACCACGAGGTTTTGCCGCGCCGGTTGATGTGTGTTCGGTTGGATACAAGATACGTTCAATCGGGCACACTATGTTTAATATTACTGCTTTTCATTCTATGTATGCATGATTCAGTCGAGCGCATGGGCTTAGTATGTTGGTCTAAAGGTCCTCTCTTTGAGAGATCAAGAGCCCCAAAAGGCCACCTTTACGGCAGTACTTCGCCGTGCCCCCCCTTTATTTTGTCAGTTATGTATTGCGTCCCATTTTCATGCATCAGGTCTGTTCCCGTTCGAACGCGTTTACGAACGCAACTCGAACGCGCATGTATTTTGCCTTGTCATGCATCAGGTCTTGCTTATGTTCGAACGCGTTCACGAACGCCATACGAACGTGAGCATCCTGTTTCATTTACGTTCGAACGCGTTATCAAACGCCATACGAACGCGATCATTCTGTTTCATTTCCGTTCGAACGCGTTATCAAACGCCACACGAACGCGAACCTTCTGTTTACCGTTCGAACGCGTTTACGAACGCTACACGAATGCGCACACACTGAACTGAGTCTGTCTTATCATATTCATGCATAATTGCCTCTTGGTTGATCTTTCTTGTGTTATATAGCCAACCGTATTATTTGTATTCTTGCATTTATCCATTCTATGTGTTCTTGGGATTGTATTCAAGCATGATTAGGCTGTTAGCAGGTTATTTGGTTAATAGGCTCATGAGATAGTACTCAAGCATGATTAGGTTGTTCTTAGTTTTCCATATCATAGGATTGAAATATGTTCATGAGATTGTCATGTGATGTTGCATGTTGTGAGGAACTTGTTGATGTATGCATATGAATCTAGAAGCATGATATTTTTTAAAATAAATGTTATTTAAGCCTGGTTAAATTATTACATAAATCCTTTTATTACAAGTGACATAAGTAAGGGACCATTCCGAACCCAACGGTTTGAGGTCTTCCCTTGCGAGGGGTGAGTGTGGCCTTAAATCTTTGTCCCGGTTCACACCGGGTGGCGACTCCATATTATTTAGTACTTCCCAACTAGTGCTGCGAGCCTAGAAACGGCGTCGCCCAGGTCCTGTTGTCCACACACCCCATCCTCATCTGCTGCCACTGGTGTTGGTGCTGAGGTTGTGTCTGGATTTGCATCAGCATTGTCAGCACTGGTTTTAGAAGGCATCTTGGGCTTTTCAATGTCTTCTATTGTCTGGTCTTCAAGAAACACTACATCTCTGCTTCTGATGACCTTCATTTCCTTCGGGTCCCATAACCTGTATCCAAATTATTCATCTCCATAGCCTATGAAGATGCATGGGGTAGTTCTTGCATCGAGCTTCTGCCTGAGCTCCTTGGATACATGTGCAAATGCTAAACATCCGAATATTCTGAGGTGAGAATATGAATGATTCTTACCAGACCACACTTTCTCTGGAATCTCGAAATTCAACGGTACAGATGGTGATCTGTTGATCAGGTAGCAGGCGGCACGAACAGTTTCTCCCCAGAATGGCTTTGGCAGCGTAGCCATACTGATCATGCTTCTGACCTTCTCCATAATGGTGCGGTTCATTCTTTCAGCGACACCATTGTGTTGTGGGGTGCGTGGAACAGTCCTCTCATGTCGAATACCGTGGCTTCCGCAGTAGGCATCAAACTCCCTGGAAGTGTATTCGCCTCCATTGTCTGTGCGAAGGCACTTCAGTTTCTTCATGTTTCACGCTCGACCATGGCATGGAACAATTTGAAATAGTCCAGGACCTGATCCTTTGTTTTCAGAAAATATACCCACACTTTCCGAGAAGTATCGTCAATAAAAGTCATAAAATATTTGTTACCACCTAGTGAGTTTACCTCCAATGGACCACATACATCAGAGTACACCAGACTGAGTAACTCTGATTTCTTTGTAGAAGAGAAATTGAAAGAGACTCTGTGTTGCTTACCGAATAGACAGTGATTGCAAGGATCTAGAGCATCATTTTTGGAGACAGTGATCAGATCCTTCTTTGTCAATGTAGACAACCCCCTTTCACTCATGTGACCGAGTCTCTGGTGCTACAGATTCTGAGAAGCCTCCGATTCAGCTACATTTAGGCTTTCTGCACAAATCTTCACATGAGTCTTGTATAAGGTTCCACAGATATGTCATCGGGCAATGACCATGGCACCTTTTATCATCCTCCAAGTATCGTTGCTGAACTGTCTAGCATAACCTTGTTTGTCAATGGCTACCCCCGAGAGTAAGTTGAGCCGAAGTTCTGGAACATGTCTGACCTCATTCAGGGTTATTGTATACCCTGCATTTGTTCGCAACTGTATTTCACCAATTCCTTCTATCTGAGAGGAACTGGTATTCCCCATCTTCACTGCTCCAAAGTCTCTTGCTTTGTATGTTGTGAAGAAATCCCTATGAGGAGTGACGTGGTAGGATGCTGCAGTACCTATCACCCACTCGACATCCTGAGTTGCGGTGTGAATGCATGCTTCTTCATGGCTGGAGCATATAACTACATCCACTGTAGTAACTACTAGTGTCTTCGCGTCATTCTTCTTCGGCTGGTTATTGCCTTGTCCCTGCTCCCGTTGCAGTTTCCGGCAATTTTTCTTCAAGTGGCCTTCTATGCCACAGTGGAAGCACTTGTATGTATTTTTCCCGTCCTTGGATCTGCCCCTGCTTTTGCTTCTGCCTCTCCTCCCACCTTAATCTTTTTCCTCTTGTCTTCCTCGCTGCTTCGAGACAAGGGCTTCTGTTTGATCTGAGCCCACGTCTTTTCTTTTGGCTTCTTTATTTGACAAGGCATCTTTTACCATAGGCATGGTAAGTTTGCCTCATGGAGCTGAGTTACTGAGAGTAACCACCAGAGTCTCCCAGCTATCAGGAAGAGAACTGAGTAGCAAGAGGGCTTGAACTTCGTCTGCCAGTTGCATGTCTACTGCAGACAACTGGTTCATCAGGCTTTGGAACTCGTTGGTGTGTTCTACTACGGAAGTTCCACTCCGTAGCTTCAGGTTCACCAAACGCATCATGATTAAGGCCTTATTACGAGCTGTTTTTGCCTGGAACATGTCTTCCAATTTCCTTCATATTTCATAAGCATCTGTGTCCTGTGCTACATGGTGGAAGACACTGTGACCGATCCACTGCCTTATCTGACCCAAAGTTCTGCTATTGAGTTTATTCCAGTCATACTCCTTAACAGACTCTGGTTTCACTCCCTTCAACTCGATGACATCAAACAGATCTTTACAATGTAAAAAATCTATCATCCTAGGTCTCCAGAGGGAGTAATTAGTGGCAGCCAATTTAATCATTGCACCAGAATGAGAATCCTCCATCTCCATTTTAAGTTTTAAAGTTTAAAATGAAAATAGATTACAATCGGGGTTGAATTTCACAAATCTGAGGTCACCGTTGCGTCCGGAACGGTCGAAATTGGTGGAATAGACACTTCGTTGGTCTAAATCCGACACCGGGGCTGATTTGTAAATTCCTAAAAGTTCTGGGGTAAAACTATAAAATTCAAAACTTCAGGGGGCTAAATGAAATTTACCAGTCTACTGACGTGCCAGATGGGACCGGCTATGTTGACGTGGCGGCTGACGTGTCAGCTGACGTGGCGCTGACTGGACGCTGACGTGGCGCTGACGTGATCGTCTTCAACTTTCGTCTGGCGCGTGCTGCGCGTGGTGGCGCGTGGGTGGCTCACTGGAAGGCGCGTGCGGCGAGTGAGGAGGCTGTGGACGTTGGTACGGTCACCGAAAGATACCACCATGCTCGTCTCGACGTGAACTAGCTGATGTTACCCTCAAAATGAATTTTTGACAACTTTTCCGGAACTCGAATTTTCCGAACCGAACTTCGTTCTTCGGTTTTTCGATCCCAATGAAGAACCAAAGCTCCTGATACCACTTGTTGTGATTCACCGATCACTTTAGAGAATATTTGAGGAAAAAACCGAATTGTATTTATTACTTTCAAGAATAAATACTAGTTTACAACTAGAAACTCAAAAACCTCACACACTCTCTCTATACAATCTCTACACTCTTTGAGATGGTTTACAATGCTGCAATGTTCTGAATTTATAGGTAAAACATGGCTACTGTTCATGCCATAAATCACTCCTTGATTTATGGCATAATTCATGACATTTGTTGGTTGCTTCTCTAATGTCAAAAGTTCCACCGAAAGTTTGCATGGCATTATGCATGCATTTTCTTCATGTTGGACTTCTTGCTAAAGTAGATTGTTGGTATGTGATGCTAGCTGGATTTCATTACAACTTCTAGATAGCCCAGTCAGTGCAACAATATCCCTCAGGGTAATAGACATAAGACCAAAGAGGGAGATGAAAGAGTTACAGAACCGATATCATAACCAAAAGGCACCACCCAAAAGCTCATTGGTGGGTTTGAATGAGACTTTAGTCATCTAAAAAAATCAATGTCAATATATCTTCCATGTCCCAAACGGTTTGATACTATGGAGAAAGTCTACCAATCCTTACTGCATCGGTAAATGCGCAATGCCGATTCTCCAGTAAAGGAAAAAAAAACAAATTCAAATACCTAAATAGCAATTGAGTAGCCTTAAGGATTGTGTTGGGTTTGTAGAAGGGTATCAAATCCTGAAGTAGAACATAGGAAAAAAAACATTATTAAAGTGGCAGTAACATTGGAAGAATAGAACCATATCTCAAGAAATTTACATTTCCCTTATTGGAACAAGCGAGAGCGGCTGAAGCGATATGGGGAACGGAGGCTTCTCTACTTAGTGACATATCTGTGCAAAAGAGAAACTTCAATGAGCAAGTGACCACAAGGAGACATGGACAAGAAATATCAATGAATATTGTAGGTTCGGTAAACATATATTATGTCACATAGTTCTTTAAAGAAGTCAAACCAGAATTTGGCCAGAAACAACCATATTAGCCAAATCCTCAAATTCTCAAGATAATTTCCCTTTCCTTTCACATCAAATCCTCCAATTTTCTAGACAATTTCTCCACTATTTCCAACTATCCAGATATTAGCCAAAACATATCATTACCTTACAAACATTTAATTAACACTGACCTAATGAAAGCAGACCAACGTCCGCAATTCAAAACAATAATTTCGCCAACATTTTGGAAAAATTCCTCCAATAATTAAACATGCCCAATTCCATAGTATTAACCAAAAAATCCAGAGACAATTCCACATGAGCTACTTCTAAGCCTATCAAGCCATAAAATCCCAACAAGTCAAATTGAGAATTCCAACTTGCCCATGGGGAATTGAGAAAAGCTAAGAGCTGGAGAAAGTCCCGGAACCATCGAACGCAATAGAAAAATTGAGGTGATTGTTGCCGAAGCAGTTGATGATGGGACAAAATAAAACCCAGTGGTTTAGGGAACTACGGTATAGTTCAAGATTCTTGGAGTTGTTATGGCATATAAGGAAGAAGATGGCAGGTGAGCATCGGTTCCGGTTCTACCCGGAACCGGTTGGAACCGGACCGATTTTTCTGGTTTGGAACCGGAACCGGTTGTAATCGGGTAGGTTCCGGTTCCAAATATGAAGGAACCGATTTTATCCGGGTAGGTTCCGGTTCCAAAATAGTCGGAACCGGAACCGGACCATGGAATCGGTTTATATGAACATAAATTTTAAACAGAATGTAGGTGTGTTTGAGTTAAATTTTAATTGTACAAATTTTAAAGAGTCGGAGTTCATATAACAATATTTTAGTGCTTCTATCAAGTATATATAGAATGTAGGTGTGTTTGAGTTAAACAGAGACGCTTAAAATTAGAAAATGAGCCCATTGCAAACAGAAAGCTGCTATAATTTAAAACTACCACAACGAGGGGGAAAATAATCAATCAATAAATAAAATTTTCCTTTACTCCATTTTGTTGTAACAAAAAAAACATCTTCTTAATCTAATTCGAAATATTCCAACACGGCAGAATTCGACTCTAAGATTATATGTATTTATTTTTTATCTCTCCATTTTCCCAGCAACATAAGTATAATGAAAATCTATATATAACCAATGATATCAATAATCAAATATTTTGAAAGAAAATAGTGGGTTATTGTATAACCTTTCGTTCTTGAGCTTCCGCACTCCGATTTGGTCCCTATTTTTTCCTACGTACTCGTATCGGAATGTAGTTTTCATTAAAATATTTTAAAATAGGGTAATTCGGAACCGGACCGGAACCGGATTGGAACCGAATAATAGGGTACCCTGTTTAACTGGGTAAGTTCTGGTTCCACTTAGAGCGGAACCGAATTTTTCCGGGTAGGTTCCGGTTCTATGCGGAACCGGAACCGAAACCGGTTTTGCTCACCCCTAGATGGCATAGCCACAAGGATCGTGGGGCTGGAAGTCTCCGTGAGCAGGGGATATGTGACCGTGAAATAGGAGAGGACAATTCCTTGCAGGAGTATAAAAGTGAGGATGATTGACAATTTAAGGGAAATACAACTCAATCCAACAACAACAACAACTCAAATTTAATGTCTTAGCTAGCAGTTTAGATCTTTTATGATTCTAATTCCATATTTCCAATAGTTTTAATATTTCAAGCAATCTTTTAATAATTGAAATTTCAGTAATCAAAGTATTCATTTTAGAATTCTAGTTGTAGTAGATCATTTTTTATTTATTTTTCAGCATCTTAGCTTTAATCTATTTGTTCATTCATTTCGGACTTTAGATAATCCATTAGCAATCGTTTGTTTTAGAAATTAGTCATCATCAATTTTAATTTTTAGGACTCATTCCTCTGGCACACCCACACAAGATAATTTGTGGAGCAACACATGTATATTAGATTATGAAAATTATGATGACCTAACCCTATTATAGTCAGATATTATTTTTTTCATAATACATGGAATGAAACCTCTTGAGCCCTCACAATTTTTTCTTAGTATGAGCCCAAACACACCAAAATAGTAACTGCTTGTTAAAGGAACATAATATATATAAGCCATTTGTTGAGGAAAATATCTCATATCGGCTGAAATAATTAATTAAATTCAAAATATAAGCATTTGACAACCTTCAACTCTTAAGCTAGCTTTTAGGTTGAGTCAGGCTCATGAAAATTTCAACATGGTATCATAGACACACTCATGCATAAGTGGGCTCACACTACATATCCACATGACATAGATCAGGTAAAAAACCGACCTGCACGTGAGGGGTTGTTGAGGAAAATATCTCATATTGGCTGAAATAAATAATTAAACTCAAAATATAAATATTGGACAACCATCAACTTTTAATCTAGCCTTTGGGTTGAGTTAGGGCCATGAATTTCAACATCATCCCAAGTTTGCTCCTAAGTAACTTAGGATATTACATCCACCATCTTATTAGGCCTAACGTCCCCATTGACACACTTCCTGTTGGTGAGATGTCTTTAATACCAATTGTGACAGCCACATCCCTACCAACCGAGTAGATATTATCTATTTTGGACACATATATAGCTTGTCATATTACCCTCATGAAACTGCTAGGTCTTTAAGGGGATGATTGTAATATATATCCCACATTGCTAGTGAGTAGGTGTTAGGGTTAGTGCTCAAAGCGCCAATCTGGATCGTATTTATGTCTGATTAATGAATACAAACAAAACTTTTTTTCCATAATATTACTTATTTATGGTCACATCTCTTATCTTTTATATACGTATTCGATCTAATATCGATTAGATTTAAACTAAATTTGGTTTAGTGATCCCAGGATTTACAACGTAGTATGCAGTTATAACGTAATTTGTAATTGACATTGGAAAATGTCACTATAAGTTGTATATTCTCAAATAAAATTCATGGTCAAGATTTACTAACAGGGGTCGGTTAGTAAAATCCGCTAAGACCAGTACATATCGTATATCGAGACTTGGTCTGATGGTTTATCCCAATGAACCATGAGTCTCGGGAGACTCATATAGACATGTAGGTGTTTATTTGATAAACACCGAATGAATCACCAAAGATTTCTTAATATATGGTACACCAACATCTATAGGAATATTCTCGAGTCGAGTAGCATAATGATCATTTGACTTGAGATATTGTTGGCGACTTGGTCGCATAATCGATTGTAATTGGTTTTGATGATGTAATGCGAGAAAGAAGACTTTGACGTGCAAACACGAAGCAATACAAAAAGTGTCAAAGCATATGTGGTGAAGAGCGAGAATGTGAAAACTAACGCTTAATTGAAGAAATCATGTGAAGTCTTAGCTTAGTGCTCTAATTGTAAGTGAGTTTACTCAAGTGATCTAAATCTCTTAGGAATCATACATTTTGCATCACTTGCATTTAAAATGGCTTAGAATGCTAAAAGAATCATTCGCATTTTATTTGCACCAAAATGAACTTCATGCACAAGTGCATCGGTAAATGATCTTCTAAAAACTAGAAAATGGTTAAATTAAACTTCCAATTATATACCTTTAGATAGATATGTGTCTCTAGTTTGCTACGGTTCAAACGGAACACAATTCCGATGCATAGAACGTTTGCTAGAGCCATTTTACTACAACATGTTCATATGTGCGTTTTCTGCATACATGTCACATTAGAAAATTTCCATAAATTCCATCTTAATGTTTTTAGAGCGAAATTTTTTACAAAAGCTAGATCTATGTGTCTAGTTTATGTAGAAATTTACGGATCATGATTTGGAATTATCTAGAGAAAGTTATGGCCAAAATACCGAGTGTCGTCAGTCTTGACTGGTCATCAGAACATCCATTCCGGTCTCTATTCCGGTCTCCATTCCGGTCTCTATTCTGGTCTAGCCTTTATGGTGCAGTTACTGAAACCAGGGAGATCCATTCTGGTCTCCATTCTGGTATCTATTCTGGTCTAGCTCTTCATTTTGCATACATTCTGGAACCGGGCCAAACCATACCGATTTTCATACCGGTCAAGCTCTTCATTGTGCACACTCACTGGAACCGGCACGGACCAAACTGGTCCTCATACCGATTTCCATACCGGTCTAAAGTACACTTGCCCAACGGTAATATAGCCATTAGTATCCGTTGGAACCCCAGACCGGCATACCGGTCCCATATCAATTTCCATACCGGTCTCGCTGTAAGTTGGGGAATACTTTACATTTTATTATAAATAGAACCCCAACTCATTTGCCTTGGTTAAGATACTTAATACACAACCTTCATACATTCTCTAAGGCAAATACAAGAGTGTCTTAAACCTTCATACACTTAAACACTCATAGAAACTCACACACATCTTCATTACATTTAGTGAGCTTGGACCACTTGGGTATGCAACTCACACAATCTTCTTAATATTTGTGAGTTCTCAAGTGTGTTTTAATTCTTTCTTAACAAAACACTTGTGATTTGTGAAATCCCATTTGGTTGGGTAAGTTGTAAAGGTTGTGAGTGCGCCTACGAACAAAATTCAAAGTTGTAAAAGGTTTAGAGTGCGCCTTTGCGGAAAACTCTTGGTTACGAGTGAACCACGGAAAACTCGATTCTAGTGGAAATCTTCAAGCGAGGCTTGGAGGAGTGGACGTAGGCACGTTTGGCCGAACCACTATAAATCTCGGTGTCATATTTCTCTTTCCCTATACTTTTGTTTATAGCAAGTTTATTTATGCTTATATATATTGAATAGAAAACTTGTATATAGGCTATTAATTGGGATAGAGAAAATTACCTTAAGTCCCCACTTGGTAATAAGAGCTAAAAATCGGAAAAGATTTATTAATTCCGCATTTATAGCGATAACCCAATTCATCCCCTCTTGGGTATAGAGATTTCTTGTCGCTATTGCTTGTAGGCACTTTCAGATACCACTGTGGATATATAAGTTATCTTTCATACTTTGATGGCAGTCATGTCACCGATCTATTTAGATCAGACCTCCATCTGTTCGTTGAGTGTGGACTCATGCTTATGATATCTTTTGAGTATCAAATAGAATTTGTCAGTCCTGTTTACATGACATAGGTATCATGCACATGTTTATGATCTAGTAAATCAATGGTCATGGTACACTGCGAAAGCGAGTTCCGAGTGTTATTTAGAGATCGTAAATTTATAAGTCGACTATATTAACGTTCCTATCTATATCCACTGCATAATATAGATAGTCTGTGACAGAGAGATTATACGTATGTAATAACCTCGACTTGTATAGTTTAGCGAGATTATTTGTGATCATCACAATTTATGATTTGGTAAATTATTGCACAAATTTGGATTCCGTGAGGGATAAAACTGAATTTAGAGTCTCACAATATGAAGTGTATTCATTGAGAACTTGGGCAACGCGTTATGAATAATACTGATTATTCATAATACTTTATCGGATTAAATAATTTAATTAGAATCGTTTAACGATTAACCAAAATACATGCATATGGGCATTTCAGTCATTTCTTAATTAATGTGTATTTATATTTAATACATGATTTATTTAAATACACATTAATTATTTATCAAATAAGATTTTGACACATGTCATTAATATATGTATTTTATTATTTAATGTAAATAAAATTACGTATATAAAGATATTTATATTAATTAATTATTTGATTATTTAATTAATAAATAATTAAAAATAAAAATCTAATGCCATCATTTGCTAGGGAAATGGCTTGATATAATTGGTTACACTTGACTTTATTAAAGTTAAAGGTTATCAAATTGATTTGAACTTTGTTTTAATTAGATTAAACAAATCAAACATATTTGTATTATTTTTCTCCTAGATTTCGACCAAATGAAAAAAATATTTAAGTGAAAAATATTTTATTTGTTCTAAGAAGTTCAACCTTCCAAGAATATAGAAAATGAGAGGTTTGAGAGAAAATAAAAGTGTTAGAGGTTTTTTTGAAGAAAATTTAAAATTAAGGTATTTTTCTTACTTTCTTCAATTGAAAAATTATTTCTATTGTCCTATCTATTTACATATGATGTAGATTTATTTTTCCCTCTCTTGAATATATGTTGGGATGGTTGGATGCTTTGAAAATGAATATATGCATGTGTATAAAGCTAGTAAGCTTAATTAGTGTAATATAAGCTTATTTTGGTTATTAGATAACTTCTTGTTATTTTAGAGTGTTATGACCACTCTTGTAATACCTAGAATTGTTCTTGAGTTCATCATTTGTGGTGGCTTTGATTGGTGTAGATATTAATTGAATTAATGTTGAGAAAATTGGATTTAAATATGAAATATGATTAAATTTATATTCAGATCAGATCTGAAAATTCTAAAAATTTTGTGATGAAAAATATGTTATTTAAATATATTGGATGTGTATTGGGCATTAGAATAATTGCCGAAAATTATGTCGGAGTGAAAATACACGAAAACGGCAAAAAACAGCGTTACCTGTTGAGTTTCAGGCTTACCAAGCAACGCCTATCCAAACAGTGAATTAGTCACTGTTCGAGCAGCCCATGAACTGCCCAAGTACTATTGGGGATGACCTGGACAGCCCCGTGTGGTATTGGTTGGCCGGTTCGATCGTAAACGAATTTTATGCTATTTTGCGGAAAAATATTTTCCTAAAAGCTTCACGGTATTTTGTAAATTAATTTTATCGTTATTTGATATTGAATAAAATATTTAGGTGAAATATGAATGAATTATTCATATAAATTATTGAATAATTTATTCGGTAAATTTAAAAATTTTAAAATTATGATTTCATTTGAATCACACGCGTATAACGTAGTACCCTCAACTAATAAATGTGTTTCTTGCTGTAGAGCCCCATAATAAAGTACACTGGATATTTATGTATTAGGCCTTCTCTTTTACATAGCCAATCTTCCATTCAAAACCTACGTAACAGCGTCATCGAGTTTGCTGGATTGTCGAGTTACAGATCTATGTAAAGCTTTCAATCTTGAACCCTGTTGATGTAGTGAAAAATCCCGACTCTTTGGAGGAGATTACACTTAATTAAATATATTTTTTTTGTTTAGTGTTCTTTAAAACAAGCCATTGGATGCAATATAATATTCTTGAATATTATGCCGTTAACATGTTGATTCTTGATTAAAATAATATAAAGAAATCAAATTGATTGGTTATACAAAATAACTTGTCTCTTCTGTTTCAATACAGTACTGGAAAAAATCTTAGCAAGAAAATAAAAGAAAAATCAAACAACTTGAAAAGAGATTCAAATTTACCGATTCTTGGCAAGCTTGATTATCTCTTCAAATTGCTTGGGAGTGCATGCAAGCTTTATGGGACCATCGATCTTAACATCATACACATCATCATAGGACTCCTTCATGACTGCACTTAATGGAGGAAACGATACAAATTGAACAGGAACTTGGTATATTTTCTCTTCTTGGCCTACGTAAAAAGTCACATAACCTCTGCGAATTTGAACGGATTCATCAGCATCATCCTCAGTACCCACCAAGAGCGGCTTGTAATAAGACTTCTTGAAATGGCTTCCACCAAATGCTTTCTTGAAAACAGAAAAGATCTCCATTGGGTATTGATTGCTAGCTAGGGTTTTGTTTGAGAGTATATCTGAAGATTGCTTGCAGAATAAAGAAAAACGGTAACTAATATAATGATATATATATGCTTATATAGATATAAACAGGCGGTGATTAATCCTTATTATTTTAGGATTTTGATTCAGCTCGTTGCGTTACTTGCCTAATAATTAAAACATACGCGTGCATAGAATCCTCCCATCGGTTTCCTCCTTAGGTTTCAGGCTTTCAGTTTGGGGTTTGTATTTCTCATACGGATAAGTTGAGTTTTTTATAAATTGTTATTAGTATTTATTATATAGGAATTTATAAGTAATTAAATTATAACTATTAATTATTATATATATATGCGTGACAGAAAAATATTATAAAAAACTGAACACAAAATAGATCAACACAAACTAGAAGCGGGTCTAAATTTAACTCTTTTAGGTTTGGTCCAGGATATACATGAGTAGAGACCCATATGATTTTTAAGCAAGTTTAGGTCACACTTAATTAAGACTTGGATTTAGAACTCTCGCCCATTTAAAAGCCTTATAACCTAAAGATGGTGCACACTTAATCACATTGATTCATACAGATTGGAAAATTCAGGCTACGAGGGCTGAAGAGCTTAATTATCCTGGCTGACTGCAGGAGACAAGGAAGATTCAGAGAGCTGACTAATTAGAAGCGACAACTCAGAACTAAGATGGCCTCAAAGATAACATTAATTTTGACAAGTTCAAAGGTAGACCAATACATATAAATGAGTACAAACTTCCCCATAGGAAAGACTTCTGAGTACTAAAATACTGGGTAATTGATGTTCTTGACGATGAAAACAAAAAATAAGTCACTGATGTAGATCACTAAATGAAATTTTGATTCATGATCAACAAAGCGAGGAGAGGCAATGGTATTACTATACATCATGCGAGGAGAGGCAATGGAATTTTAGGATGATCTGTTTGGTCATACCGGTATAACTGATTAAACCACATGCATCTTCAATATAGTTTCAAATTGAAATATTATGAGCCGAAAACAGATACATGAAGCCCAAGTTATGAAAGTCATATGTCCTAAATCAACAACGAAAACCTTTAAGTGCTCCAGTAAGAAAATGAAAATAAATAATACTGTCGTACGTCAAGTTAAGTTAACAAAGACATAATTAAATTGATATGACCAGAAAACATAAGAAGAAATTTATATTTTAAATTTAAATGGAGTACAATAATATCAGATTAACCATGTGACTATTCTAATGAAAAAAAATGTTTTTGTTTGGTTCTGTTTAGTAGCAAAGTCTGAAGCTGCAACATCAGCAGTGCCAAGAGGATCTGATTCTCATAGTTCTGTCAATATAACATTTCAGAATTGAAAAAGATTAGCATCAAACCACATAATTATATAACCAAGAATCAGTTTAAATAGATGAATGTCGTGATGAGGTACATCCACTTACTGATATGTGTAGTAACTGTATGCATGTCATGGATATACCCAAGGGGTGTGGCTTGGTGGTATAGGGTCCAGGATCTTACCTTGAGGTTCTGAGTTCGAATTCAGGGGGTGCACTTCTTGTAAGAGTCTGGGACAGCCGGTGGTTTTACCTGCGCCGCGGCCCAGAATTGGTGGTTTGGTGGCAGGGTTTCCATTGTTTCCAAAAAAAAAAAAAAAAAAAAAAAAAAAAAAAAAAAAAAAATTGTCATGGATATATCCATTCATTTGGATGGTAATTTGAAGGGATTTGGATTTGATACTAATATGAATTTTATATTGAGTTTTTTTATAAATTGTAAATAATAATTATTAATAAGAATTTGTAAATAATTGAATTTTAACTATGCAAAATATTATGAAAAGTGCATGTCCACAAAAAGAGAAAAAATTCCAAATTTAATTTGAATACTCCATGAAAGCATTTAGGCTTAATAATGAACAAGCAACCTATATATAGCAATAATTTCCTTGATAATGTCCCTATCTCTGAATCTATTAACTGTAAAATAAAATCACTACCAATCAAGAATAAATACTTAGCTAGCCAGCCACATAGCAAATATTGTACTAAAAATTTGGATATAATGTTGAATTGGAGGGATTTTTTGATACCACTGTTTTATGGGTGACGTAATACCACCAATCAATAATTATATAATATATAATAATTGTAATAAAGAAAACTATCAATTATATAATTGTTTTTTACTATTTAAAGATGTGACAAGACATTATTGGTTTATTATATGGATAAAGTGATACCATCATTCCATAGTAGATATTTTCGTTGAATTGAGTTGTGCTAAGTTTTTTATAATCTTCTGTCACGTGTCAGTTAATTAAGATTTAATTTAATATAATTTTTTTACTAATTATCTATTAAATTTTATAAAAACAAAAAACAACTACTTAGCGCAAATATTAAATCAGCAATGAATCAAATCATTTTACTAACAGTTATTGTACTTTTAAAAATAAAATTTTTTGTAGAAATACAATAGTTACGTACATATTTTTGAAAAATTATGAAGGCACATCAATTTCACGGAATTTTCACATGATTCTAGATAATTTAAACTAACTTATGCTATAACATTTGTTTTATATCTTATAATTAATTTATATTCTAATTACAATATTTTTTACCATACTCAACCTATTTAATTTGATAGCTCGCTTTACCCAAAAGCTCAAAGTTATAAGTAAGGTTACACACAGTTCGGTAATGGTTGAAATCGTAACTGAACCGAAGACTAACAGTTCGGTCTATGGTTCGGTTACGGTTTCGGCCAACTGTTTGGTTTAAGATTTTAAATCGTTTTTTTAATAAACTAATTTAAATTGTTATAAATAATAAAAAAATTAAATATTTATTTAAAACAAAAGTATACATTGATAATTTATATTTTTTTATTAAAAAAATAAGAAAAAAAAAGCTTACACTTTACTGTCAAAGACAGCCTATACTTGGCTAGAATGAGTTGACTGAGATTAATTAAGAAAGCAGTAAATATTGATTTATTAGTCAATCATTGATTTATAGTGATTTGATTTAGGCTAGTTTCATTTCCTGTAATTCTCTTTGTGTATATATTAATCTAGAATTGTACTAATTTATTTTATGAATGAAATTAACTAATTTCCTCACATGGTATCAGCGCTAATTTGAATCCTTGAGATATTCATTTTCAGCCTTCATTGCTAAATTCTTTTTTTTCCCAAGCCTTTTTTCCTCATCATTCATCATGTCTGATGCAATCAAAACCTCAAACAAATCTGAAATTCAAGCAGCAGAAATGCCTAGCATGATTCCAGTTGGAGATTTGCAAAATATTCAACCAAGTTATAGGTTGAATGGAAAAAACTACCTTAAATGGTATCAGTTTGTTCGCACTTTTCTGAAAGGGAATAGCAGATTGAGTTATCTCACTGGCAACGGTCTGACACCAGGAGATCCGAAGTATGACACATGGGATGAAGCCGACTCAATGGTGATGCCATAGCTATGGAACTCGATGACGCCTGAAGTCAGTGATACATGCATGTTCTTGGGAACAGCGAAGGATATCTGGGACTGTTGTAGACAGACGTATTCAAGGGTTCGTGATGCTGCTCAAATCTACGACATCATGACCAAAATCTCAGGTACCAAATAGGGTAATCTCTCTATTACTGAATACTCTGGTATCTTACAAATTTTATGGCAAGAGTTGGATCATTATCAATGTATTGAGATGAAATGTAGTGATGATGCTGCCATTCTTAAAAGATTTATGGAAAAGGACAGAATTTATAAGTTTCTTGCTGGATTAAATGCTGAATTTGATGCTGTAAGAGTCCAAGTTCTTAGAAAAGATGATCTTCCATCATTGAATGAAACTATTGGCATAATCCGAGGAGAAGAAAGTCGAAGATGAGTCATGTTGGAGCCTCAATCAGTCTCGGCAGAGAGTTCTACAATGGTAGTAAAGGGTGGAAATGTAAGGCGTGATGGAGTAGACAACCAGCCAAGCACTCATCCTAGTGGACTGACAAATGAGATTGGATGGTCTGAGATTTCAAAATCTGGAAATAAAGATTATGTTGTGTGTACATACTACAAAAAGCCACGACACACCAGGGAAAAATGTTGGAAACTTAATGGTAGGCCATCAAATTTCCAGAGTTCCCAAGCAAACAATAGAAACTTGACAATGAAAAATGGACCAGCAAGAGGACAAGCTCATGCAACCACAATGCAACCAAAAGGAGAAACTAAGTTTTTTCAGAACCAAGTTAAGTTTAATAGAGAAGAGATTGAGAAGCTAAAAAATTTACTGGGAACTTTAGAGAACCCGACAGGTTCAGGTAATTGTTCATTGGTTGTTTCAGGTAAAATATCTCAGTCAATTTCTCTCAATGCCTCACTTATTCCTATCAAATGATCTTAGGTGGTTGATTCCGGGGCCACAAACCATATGACTCAGTCTTCCAATATTTTTAACTCTTACAATTCTTGTCCTAGTAATAAAAAAAATATCAACTGCAGATGGTACCTTAATTACAATTACTGGACATGGAGATGTTGTCATCAACTCAAAATTGGTTCAAAAAAATGTGTTGCATGTACCTAAATTAGCTGTAAACCTTATTTCAGTTGATAAATTGACGAAGAATTTGAATTGTAAAGTGACATTTTCTTCTACACATTGTAAATTTCAGGACCAGGGCACGGGGAAGATGATTGGACTTGCTAGAGAGGAGAATGGACTCTACCTTCTTGAAAAATCTAGTGGGCGAAACAGCATTAAGAGTATTTTTCCTTTTTCATTAATTTCTTAATCATCTATTTCCAACAAAAACAAAATATGGTTATATAATTTGCGTCTTGGTCATCCATCTTTCAGCGTTCTTAAAATTACATTTCCTGAATTGTTTAAAGATGTTGATATAAGGATGTTTCATTGTGATGTTTGTGAGCTTGCAAAACACAAACGTACGTCTTTTCCTATAAGTAATAAAAGAATGTCAGTTCCTTTTGCTCTTGTCCATAGTGATGTCTGGGGACCTTCTACAGTTCCAAATATTTTTGGTGCTCGGTGGTTTGTTTTGTTTATTGATGATTGTACACGTATGTCATGGGTTTTTTATTAAAACAAAAATCGGATGTTGGCTCTACCTTTCAGACCTTCTTTCACATGATAAAAAATCAATTTGGGGTAGAACTTAAGAGGGTTCGATCAGATAATGCCAGAGACTATTTTAATCAAACCTTATCATCATTCTTTCATGAAAAATGAATAAGTCAGGAGTCCTCTTGTATCAATACACCACAGCAAAATGGTGTGGCAGAAAGAAAGAATGGACATCTTCTAATAGTTACTCGTGTCTTACTATTCGAAAAGAATGTTCCAAAAAATATTGGGGAGAAGATGTTTTAACTGTTACTCACCTTATAAATAGATTACCCTCCCGAGTCTTGATCACAAAAGCCCTATGCAACTCTTTCCTAAAATTTTTCCAAGCTTCAAAACTACAAACCACCTTACTCCTAAAATATTTGGTTGTGTGTCCTTTGTCCATATTCATTCACATCAGAGAGATAAACTCGATTCGAGAGCTCTTAAGTGTATATTTGTTTGGTATTCATCAACACAAAAAGGGTATAAATTAGGGGTGGTAAAACGAATCAAAGAATCGAATTTGTATCGAATCCTAAACGAATCGAATCAAAATGTCATGGATTCGTATTCGATTCGTTTATTAAACGAATCCTAATATCAGAATTCGTATTCGATTCGTTTAATAAACGAATCGAATACGAATATTCGTTTATTCGTTTAGTCAATGATATTATTTAATAAAATAAATTACCACACTTGATTTACATTAATTCTTCATAAATATATACATATGAAATATGTAATTAATATATTTACTAAAAATATTTCACCAAATATCGAAAATATTACTTTTCTATGATAATTAGTTATAATTTCTCGAATCTTAATTGAAAATTAACAAGAACTAGTAAATAAAAATAATAAAACGAATAAACGAATCCATGAGCTTAAATTCATATTCGATTCGTTTAATAAACGTATCGAATCGAATTGACCCATTTATTAAACGAATCCATTTTTTCAAACTCGTATTCGCTTTAAAGCGAATCGAATCGAACGAATAAACGAATCTTGACCCAAATTGCCACCCCTAGTATAAATGTTATCATCCTCCTACAAAAAAAAACTTTTGTCTCTTCTGATGTTACATTTGTCGAACATGAATATTTTTTTGCTAAACCTCATCTTCAGGGGGAGACATCATTCATGGAAGATAAGGATAGAGATTTATTTTTACTTGATCTTTCACTTTTCCCATCTCCATCATCATCATCCCTGTCTCCATCACCACAGTCACAAAATGATCCAATCACCCCAAATAAACATATTCAAAGTGCTACCCGCCCATTGCAGGTTTATTCAAGAATGAAAGATTCCACTATTCAACCTGTACAGGTCCCAGAAACAGAACCGAACCCTGGTACTGATGATAGTGCAAATGGTAATGAGGTAGCTTCTGAGCCTGAAACTTATGAAAGTGAGGACTATGTTCTCCAACTTGTGGACAATTATGATCTTCCTATTGCTATTCGGAAGGGTGTGAGAGAGTGTACCGAATATCAATTATCTCATTTTGTGTCCTATGAGAGGTTGTCTAACAGTTATAAAAGTTTTCTTACTCACCTAAACACTATAACCATCCCAAAAACTGTTTTCGAAGTATTGGGTAATAAGGTTTGGAAAGAAGCTATGAGAGTTGAGATGGAGGCTCTTAAAAAAAATAAAACATGGGAGTTAGTTGAAATATATAAAGAAAATAAACTAGTGGGTGTAGATGGGTTTTTACTGTGAAATATAGATCATATGGGTCTATTGAACGGTACAAGGCTAGGTTGGTGGCTAAAGGATACACCCAAACCTATGGGATAAACTACCTTGAAACTTTTGCACCGGTAGCAAAAATGAATACAGTGAGGATTTTGCTATCTTTAACTGTTAATCGAGGTTGGAATATGAAGCAATATGATGTTAAAAAC
The DNA here is from genome assembly GCA_019454045.1 of Zanthoxylum bungeanum. Taxonomy (NCBI): domain Eukaryota; kingdom Viridiplantae; phylum Streptophyta; class Magnoliopsida; order Sapindales; family Rutaceae; genus Zanthoxylum; species Zanthoxylum bungeanum. The sequence continues at coordinate 21,583 of SKCR01009517.1, forward strand.
GCATTCTTAGATGACGATCTTGATGAAGAAATTTACATGGAAATTTCTCCAGGTTTTGAGACAAAAGGTAACAAGGTGTGTAAATTGAAGAAGGCATTGTATGGATTGAAACAGTCCCCGAGAGCCTGGTTCGGTAGATTTGCCAGAGTTATGAAAACTATGGGATACAAGCAAAGTCAATGTGATCACATATTGTTTGTGAAATACTCTGCTTCAGGGAGGGTCACTGCCTTGTTGGTTTATGTAGATGATATAATTGTTACTGGAGATGACTCGGAAGGGAAAGAAGCTTTGAGAAAATGTTTGGCTCAAGAATTTGAAATAAAAGAACTTGGAAGGTTGAAATACTTTCTTGGCATTGAGGTTGCTCACTCTCGGCATGGGATTTTTATATCCCAACAAAAGTACACATTGGATTTGCTAGTGGAGACTGGAAAACTTAGGTGTAAACCGATGAAAACTCTCATCGAGCAAAATCACAAGCTTTGAAGCTACTAAAGACACAATGGTGGATAGAGAATCCTATCAAAGGTTAGTTGGTAGATTGATTTATCTTTCACTCACAAGACCAAACATAGCATATGCAGTAGGAGTGATGAGTTAGTTTATGCATAATCCCAAAGAGGTACATCTTCAAGCAGCACATCGAATTTTATAGTATCTCAAGGGAACTATGGAAAGAGGATTATTATTCAAGAAAGAAGAAAAGTTAACACTTGAAGCCTACACATATGCAGACTATGCATGATTTGTTGGTGACAGAAGGTCAACTTCAGGATATTGTACCTTTCTTGGTGGAAATATTGTAACATGGAGATGCAAGAAGCAGAATGTAGTTGCAAGATCAAGTGCAGAGACTGAATTCAGGGCAATGGCATTTGGAGTTTGTGAACTCCTATGGATAAAAATTATTTTAGAAGATCTAAAGTTTACGTGGGAAGAACCTATGAAGCTTTATTGTGATAACAAGTCAGCAATCAATATCGCACACAATCATGTACAACATGATCGGACCAAACATATAGAAGTAGACAGACATTTCATAAAGGAGAAATTGGACATTGGTTTGATATGCATACCGTTTGTGCCTACTGGAAGTCAAGTTACTGATGTACTAACCAAAGGGTTAAACGACTCAGCCTTTGAGACTATTGTTGGCAAGCTGGGAATGGATGATATCCACTCACCAGCTTGAGGGGGAGTGTCAAAAACAGCCTACACTTGGCTAGAATGAGTTGGCTGAGATTAATTAGGAAAACAGTAAATATTGATTTATTAGTCAATCACTGATTTATAGTGATTTGATTTAGGCTAGTTTCATTTCCTGTAATTCTCTTTGTGTATATATTAATCTAGAATTGTACTAATTTATTTTATGAATGAAATTAACTAATTTCCTCACATTTACGTATCATCTTGGGGCGTATAGGAATCAAAACTCAAGTAGCTCTGTTACATTTTATTTTTAATAATTTATCTCATTTACATTTTATTTATCATTAGTCGGGGAAGGCGGTCTGGTTCTTGAGCCTTCGGTATTAGCTGTGGTCGTGTTATCAGACAAATCTTGAAAAGTTTCCGGCATATTTTCTTATTCATGATGTTTCGTCATACACCAATAATCAAGACACGTTTGAGTTTCTAAAGTATTCAGTTTCAACATTGATCTTCTGTCTTCAAGAATATCGCCGCTCATATAAAAGGTTTGCTCTACAGATACAGTTGAGAGTGGTGCCGCTAATACCTCACTTGCAATCACGGCCAGGATTGGAAATAATCCTCGATATTTTTGCCACCAATCAAGGATAAGAAATTACTCACCTACAAAAACACTTTGGGAAAACTCAAAATTTTTCGTTAGATATGCATTAATTTCTGAATTAGTAATGGTGGTATTGATGGACTTTGATTTTTTACTTCACTGCATTAACCAACTTTTAGCAGTAGGAATCTTAGATTGTTCAGTAGGTGCATTCATGGATTGTGTAGTAT
>SKCR01009518.1:0-23496 GCA_019454045.1 Zanthoxylum bungeanum
CGAATCAGATGAACAGTTGAAGTATATATTTGGATCGTTGATGAGACCATTAATTCTTTAGCCTGTGTTGTAGCCTAGCTTAGCTGCTAACAGAACTACTCCTAATCTAATTAGGATTATTAAGATCCAAATGGCTTTTATTACTGCCTCAGCTGCAGTAATATTCCGCTTTTGTTGTTTATTCGGCAACAATATCTTGCTTGGAAGATTTCCAGCTCACTGTTTCGGTATTCAAACTATATAGTACCCTTTTATTACGACTTATAGTCGTTTTTTTCGGTTAGGAAACTTGCAGCAGTGAACCCAGTCACTTCAAGTTCTCCTTCTCCATAACTTAAGAAGGTATCCTTAGTTCCTCTAAGATACTTAAGGATATTCTTAACATCAATCCAGTGACTAACATTTGGATTGGCATGATTGTGACTCCATGTGCTCAAAGCATATGAGACACCAGGTCGCGTACATTTATTTCAATGTACGAGTTCTCGGAGAGAGCCAACAACTTTTAGATCTATCCTAGTAGATCCTTATTCCTAGAATAAAAGTTGTTTATCCCAGGTATTCTATGGAGAATTTTCATGAAAGCCAAGCTTTCACCGATAGTATTATGGGAATATCATTTCCAAGAAATGATATGTCATCATTATTTAGGACAATCACTGTCAGTGCACTCCCACTAACCTCCTTATATACACAAGAATCATTTTCATTTTGAATTAAATCATATATTATTATGATTACATCAAAACGCTGGTTCCAATAACGCAATGCTTGCTTCAATCCATAAATGGATCGAATAACCTGCAAACATTGTTTGCTTGTTTTGGTATGACAAAACCGTCAGGATGTTTTAATCATCCTCCAAAAGGTTTCCGTTTAAGGAAAGCGATTTTGACGTCCAGCTGCCATATTTCATAAATGAAACATGCAGCATCAGCAATCATTATCCAAATGGATTTAATCATGTCAACGAGTTAAAAGGTTTCGTCGTAATCAACACAATGTTGATAACGATACCTTTTTGCTACAAGCCTAGCTTTGTACGTTTGTATGTTGCCTTCCATGTATGTCTTCCTTGAAGACTTATATTGTACCAATAGGCACAATGCCTTCCGGTACAACAACCAATGTCCAAACTTGGTTGGTATACATGGAATCCATTTCGGACTTCATGGCACTTTGCCATAATAGGGAGTCGATACCTTGTATCACTTCCTCATACGTAGTCAGTTCGTGTTCCTCAATAAGATTGACATCTTTACGAGGTGAGATCAGAAACCCATACCTCCCAGGTTGTTTTCTGACTCTCTCGACTTGCGCGGTTCTTGTGTATTCGAAGTTTGTGGTACAATTTCATCCCTGATGAACTGTTTGTGTTCCATCAGGAATCGGTGCCTGGAACAGTATTGGTCCGATTTTCATCGAGTTTTACTTTCCTCTCACTTACCACTGCATATAGGTATTCCTCTTAGGAAAACCGCATGGAGAGCAACAATTAAATTGTTCTCTTGTGAGTTGTATAAGTACTATACTTTGGTTACCCTAGGATAACCTACAATTAGGCACTTATCCGATTTGGGTTCTAGTTTGGTATCATCCAAACATATGCCCAACATTCCCAAATCTCCAGGAATGAAAAAACCTTGTTTCTTTCATGTTCATATATAATATGAAATCTGTCTAATAGATTTTTCATGGAACCTTATTCAAAATAAGTATTGCATATTTAATGCGTATCCATAGAAGGAAAATGGTAGCTGAGAGCGACTCATGATTAATCTTATCATGTCCAACAAAATTCGATTTCTCAGCTCGGACACACCGTCAAATTGAGGTGTTCCGTGAAGAGTCCATCATGAAAGAATATTATACTCTTTCATATATTCGAGAAACTTATTGCTTAAGTATTTACCATCATGGTCTAATCATGATGTTTTAATACTTTAGCTGATCTTTCTTTCTACTTCGTGTCGAAACTCTTTGAATTTATCAAAAGTTTCTGATTCGTGTTTCACAAGAAACACATAACCATAACGCGATGCCACATCCGTAAAGGTTACGAAGTATTCATATCCACCTCTAGCCTAGCTAGATATGGGCCCACTTACGTCACTATGAACGAGGGCTAAAAGATCGGTGGCACTTGCACTTTTACCAAGTAAAAGGTGTTTTAGGCACTTTGCCTAATAAACTAGATTCGTAGACATTATTTGAATAAGATCAAATCCGTCTTAGTATCCACTCTTCAAAAATGTAGATATACGAGTCTTGTTAAATATGTCCCAGACAACAATGCCACATTTAAGTCTCATCTGATTAAATCAGGTTTGAGCTATTTGTTTGTCATGTTATACGTTTGAGATTCATTTATATTCAAAATATAAATACTGTTATTCACATCTAATGTGTTTATCTCAATATCATCTTTATAAAATAAAACACTTTAGTGTTCTAGAATTTAAAGGTATACCCGCAACGAGTTATACTCTGATATAGAGATAATGTTTCTAGTCAAACTAGTTACATTTTAACAGTTTCCTAATTAAGTACACACCCAAAGGGTAGTTCCTAAACTTAGGATACTACGGTTAAAACAGCGACTCTCGTCCCGTTTCCGACTCACATGTAAATCTCAACTGAAGTCAGTCTTCTGCTAATCAGCAAATTCTGCACATCAGTACATATTTATGTACAATACTTAGTATCAAAATCCAATTTTGAAACTAATAGTGAACATGTTTATGACAAACATACTTAAAGTCGGAGCCTTGCCCCTCTTCAATTCCTTCATGTCTGCCTTGTCCATACGGCAGTCACGCATCCAGTGACCCCGTTTGCCATAATTTAGGCAGACATCTTGGGATATGTCTTTTGTCTTCCTAGAAGATTGTGATGATTTTGCCTTTGCCCTTTTTAGAAGCTCTTGTTGTGCCTCCTAAAGCATAGCCATCAACTCTCCAAGAGTTTACTCTTGGTTCATAATGAACCTGCCCCAGCTTTCGGGTAGAGACTATAAGATCAAATCTTTGGTAGTCTCGGCCACGTAAGTAATGCCCAGCTAACCTAACTGATCAATGTCAGCAATCATCTGCGACACCTAGTGCTCGACAGATGTACCCTCTGACATACACGAGCTAAAGAGCTTCTTTTGCAATTAGTACTTCTAAGATTTAAGAATAAATCTATAAAGATCTTTAATTTCATCATCATGGTACAAGTATCTAATCCTTAAGTCTAACGACGGAATTAAAGTGTCATTGCAGTAAGCATAATGGATTGAGCACTAAAGTTATCATCTCATGAATCTTCCAAAGATCATGTTCTACTATTTGCTCAACTCCGGGCTTAGGCCCAATAGGTTTCTCTATCAAATAAAGTAACTTCTCAGTTCTCAGGACTATCCTGAGGTTTTATTCCAATTTGAAAATTAAAGTCGTTTAAAGACATTTTTACCCAGGTTTATGTATTAAATGTTAATCTTTCAGTTATCTTGATTGCTATAGTCCAACTATCCAATCAACGATTTAAGGTAATATTAAATATAATGATTATTATAGTCTAACTATATAATCAACTATAATTTGATTGGTTAAATTCAAATATATTGATAACTATAATCCAATTATATAATCAACTATAAATTGAAATAGTTTGAATACAGTCCAACTGCTTTAATTAAAACAACAATTAAATATTAGTCCAACTAATATATATTTATGTATTGATGAAAAATTGAAATGAGCGCGTATTGGCAAGTATCTAAACGAAATTGCAAATCTAATAATTGCCTCCAACTATTTTTCGGCGAGCCTCTAACCCTCTGTTGAGTACTCGGGAAACCTTGTTTCCTAGTGGGCTAGGATCTCGTTAAATAACACACAACCTTGACTTTGGCCAACAAGTTGTATGATATTTAACTAGGTAGATCTCTAAGATCAATTGGATCTTATCCAATTCCTAGATCCAGTAGGTGGACATCTGTAGACAACAGAACCTGGGCGACGCTGTTCTAGGCTCGTGACCTAGTTGGGAAGTATGAAATAACATGGAGTCGCCACCCGGTGTGAACCGGGACAAAGATTTAAGGCCGCACTCACCCCTCGCAAGGGAAGACCTCAAACCGTTGGGTTCGGAATGGTCCCTTACCTATGTCACTTGTGATGATATGATTTGTGCAATAAACTAACCGAATCTATTCAACATTCATGCTCAAGGGTACTTAGATCTAACATGCTTTCATCCAAATAATTCCACGCAATGTAACACAATAAGCATATTGAACTATTAAATCAACATGCATAAATCATTACCCAAACGCATCATAAACTAAGAACATGCATAATGAACAACCTAAACATGCTTTAACAAATAAATAACAAACTAAATTAAACCATGCTTTAAATAATAAACATATAACCTAAAGACTATAACATGCTCAAATACAAATTAGGATGAGACAAGATACGTGTATCTTAAGTGGTACGTGGCACTGTATCCCGAGTGCAGACCATACTACCGTCCATTCGGAGTCGGCTATGGAATTTACGTCCGGGTTTCCATCCGATATACCACAAAAGAGAACACATATCCCGCTCATCCAACAATCACATCATGCTTCAAACGACTCTCATGCAATTATATATCAAAATAAATAAGACAACAATAAAGAAGATAAGTAGAAAGGTGCCCTCAGGTCTAACCTCTTTTGTCGTCTAAGAAAGGGCGTTACACGTCCGTTGGAAGGGTGAATGATCCGCTACTCTTTTAGTTCACCAACTCAACGTCCTTCCTCGCTGTTTTGCTATTCGGGCTGCTGTTCCAAATCCGTTTCGCTGCTACGTTTCAGGTCACTGTCTTGGTGGTTTAGCGGACTGTTTTGGGTGATTTTGAAGGCTTAGGGAGGTGCGTTTGTGAGGGTTTTTTTAGGGAAACTTTATGGAGATTTTTGGGATGGTGTTTAGGTGATTTTAGGACTGTTTTATGGGTTAAAGACGCAACAAAAACTGACCAGAACAGGGGACGAAACTGTGCAGTTTAAGGTGCAGTGAGGGGTGTTTTCGGGACTGTTTTGGGCGCTGAATTGGAGCTGTGAATGGGGGTCTTTTGTGCGACTTTGGGGCTGTATTTGAGGCTTATTTTAAGGTGTTTTAGGGCTGTGAATGGTGGCTGGAACTCGGCAATGGAGGGCTTAAGTTTGGGTGGTGGGCGTGAGTGGTGTTGGTGAAGGGGGTGAATATGCGGCAAAGCTAGGTATCCTGGCTTGGTGGTGCGGCAATGGTGGCTTTAGGGGGGGATGCTTGGGCGTTTGATGAAGACTTAAGAGAGTGCTTTAGGTGTGTGAGAGAGGTATGTGAGCTAGGTTTTGAATGGGGGGTGAAGGCCTCTTTTTATAGGCAAAGAGAGAAGACTTTCCTAATTTGAATAGGAAAGAATCTCCTAATTGGTTCTCCATAAGGAATAGATCTCCTTATTTGGGGTGTGATTGGATTTGATTTGGTAGGGATTTGATTTGATTTCTTCTAATTAGGAATGGATTTGAATTGATTTAGGCATGTGTTAAATGTGATTTTGGCTAAATAGGGGAGTGATGGGCGTGAATCACCTTCCTTGGGCATGGGCTTGGTTTGACTTGGTTTGACTTGGGTATTTTGGGTTTGGTTTGGGTTTTGGTAAGTGGTTTGTGGGGTTTTGGGCCTAAGATAAGCTTTGAAACGGAAGTCCAACAAGCAACCGAAGCTCAAACAACGAGATTAAATCCATCAAAAATTCTATTTTCCAACTTTACCCTTCCAACGTCCGTTTCCCGCGACTTTCATGACTAAAGAGGTAGTTGCCTCCAAACGAGACTCATCATTGGGCTAATGTGTAAAAATGCAATGCCTACAACATCCAAGTCCGAAACATACATCTTATATATGCCAATATATCCAATATATTCCCTAACCTTTTTCCTCTGAATCAACTAAGCCTTGGCTTTGGCACAATAAACTTAATGATTCCAGTTAAGCGGGACCCATTGACTTTGGAAAGCTTCGTAATCGATGTCGATGGATAAGAAGTGATCTTGACTTTGGCCAACAAATCACAACTTGGACAAGACATGCGATATGGAACAAAGCCTTCATGATTCAAACACATCCGCGATGGACAAAGGCCTGCCAATCTTGGATTTTGAGAATGAATCACTCAATGGAAGGAAAAACGCTTAATATTTGTTGAGGGTGTTTCGCGTAATTGGCAACCAATTAATTATCTTTGATTAGGTCTCATCATACACCCTTAAACATGCATTCTAAAAACATAATAAGGCGCGTAAATAAATTAATAATGATATGCGGATGGATATTTAAAACACTTTGTTCCTAGAACAAATCTCTCCATTTCCTCTCTCTCGCTAGCACAAATCTTACTTCTACCCAATTACATAACACTTCTAAAGAAACCTCATTTACATTGAGGGGAATAAATGAGAAGAGAAATACAAAGAGTCAAGAGGTAATAGGCTGGACACGCAGGTCCAATTTAATAAATTCTAAATTTATTACAATAATTTCCAAAATTGCCCTCACCCATCTAATATCCATCTGATATACATTATTCTTACATCACATCTATGTATTCACACAAAGCATGTTATCAATCAATCTATCCAATTAATTAATCTGAAATTAATGATCATCCAATGTTCAAACAACGATTTGATTTGCGCGAGTCAAACTCGTTTTAAGAATAAGTACTCAAAGTACGAATTCTCGAATTATATTAAACTACAACATTAAATCCAATTTAATTTGTATTCAGTACTAATTCTTTATTTAATTCCAAATTAAATAATTACACTTTATTAATGTGCCTTTATCGACTTAGATTCTAAATCTAATCATTACGGGTCTCAAAGCCCAATTAACATCCAATGTCAATTTAATTAAAGTCCAATGTGCTTTCAATTAATTTATAAGGCATGGACTTTGGCAACCAAAGCTCAATAAGGAATCACCCTTTTGCCAAAATCAATTTAGGCCCATTAGGCCCAATTAAAATTTAAAGGTCCATTATATTATATTTGGACTTTATGGATATGGTTTTGGGCCAATTGGATCCAACCAATTAACCTAAACCATACTTGGCCCAACCAAGCCCAAATACAACTTTAAAAGCCCAATTCCAAAATTAAGCCCAAATAATTAAATTACAAAATTCCAAATTTCACAATTCAATTAACTAAAGTGCATTAGCCATAATTAATTACTTAAATCAATATTTCCAAAACACCAATTTAATCAATTAATCATGCTTATCATCATCAACACATGTCTAACACAATTGAAGCAAAATCAATCCCATTTCATGCTTAATGGTCACGACAATTTGGGGTTTTTTGTTCAATTCCGATTTCAATCCAATTGAATCTCAAATCAACATTTCCCAAGTCTTTTAAACTCATGCAATGATCAAAAAAACAAAATTACCATGACATTAGGGCAACTTGTAACTTTCGGCCAAGCAAAAATTTTGGGGAAAAATTGATCCAATTCAATTTTCATCAAATTGATCATGCATAACACTATGTTATCATCATTCAAGCATATTCAAACAATCAATTTCATCAAATCATGCTCAAATCAATTTTACCCAAATTTTACCCTAAATCAATTTCATGCTTAAATAAGGCTCTGATACCATTGTTGGGTTTCTACTATAGTCCCAAGATCATTCAAGCAATGAAAATAAGTGAATACAATAAAGAAGTATGGCAGAATCATACTTACAATGAACGGATTTGCGATGCGTTGAACACAAAAATTTCTTCAAACTTTTCCTTGAAGCACTCGGCAATGGCCTCCATTTTGTGCTCCATGATTTTCGGTCAAGCTCCAAGCTTGGGAATGGATTCCATGCTCAAGGGTTTGTTTCCCAATCACCTTTGGATGACTCTTTAGTGTGCCAGCACTCGGAAAAATTTGCTACAAATTCTTCCTAAATCTTCTTCTTGTTCTCGGCAATGGAGAAACAAATGAGAGAACAAATTTGGCCCTTGGCCGAAAGTTTGAGGGAGAGAGAAGAAGAGTTGTGTTGGTGTGTTGTGTTTTGATTTTCAAAAAATCAAATAACCATTTACCAAATCCCACTTTCCAAGAAAAAATGGTACAAGGCTTTAAAAGCCTTTCAACTATTCACATCACTCAAAAGTGACTAGACATCACATCACTCAAAGTGACAAGACATCCATCACTTGAATGACTAATGATGTGATGCGTGATGTGATTTGTGGGCCGCACTTAAATTCGAAATGTGAGTGGGCCCGCAAACACTCCCGGGCTCGGGTTCGCTAATTCTGAAATAACGAATTTTCCGTTGCGACGTAATTAAATCAAATTTAATTAAATAATTATGCATAGTAAAATTACTATTTACGTTGCTAGCGAATTAATTCTAAATTAACTCGTTTGCCCGAATTAAAATCCAATTTTAATTCCGCGTCGAAATCTAATTTCGTATAATATATCAAATATATTATTTTATTGATTAATTCCAAATTAATCGTTCTCTCTCTTTAAATAATATTTTATCCCAGATAAAATATCTCTGTAATTAATCTTAGATTAATTTTCTCTCTCTATTAATTAATCCTAGATTAATTATGTGCGAGTCATACATCATCGGTGAATCTTCGGGAAGTGACCCATGAGATCCCCGGATATGTTGGCAGTAAATCCGGTCGTCGGACTATCCGAACACGTACGTACCTAGTACTACGTTTTTACCGATTTACAAGACATGGTTGGCTTCTAGCAAAGCACCGTGCCTACCCAATTCTCCAGAAATATTCTTAAAGGAATATGTAATCTATATCAGGCATAGTATACGTAGTATTGCGTATTGCGATCCAGTATCTGATGTCACGTGCTAGGGCTGGGGCTGGAATAGTGTCTGCCCCGTATGAAGCATATGTCGGATCTCTGGTAACTAGTCTCTATATTCGGATATTGACCTAGTCATATTATCCTGATGACTGCAGTACTAAATAGTACTAGTTCCGTATCCTACGTGACCATCATCTCCACTATGACTGGAGTGATACTTCCATCTTGACATCACACCCAATACACTACGATTCTCAATATACCCAGAAGAGGTGTACACAGAACCGGTTAAAGCCCTGGATGACCAAAACTAAAGTATGTTGATTGTCGCAAGTATTAGCGGTGCAAGTCTCAGGTTAAACCAAATACACCTACCCTGATTCGGACTTCCATAGACACATAGTCATACTACCAATGGAATTACGATGGGTCTATCCAGAGCAAAGATGTTTCCGTACCATCGGTAAACACAACCTTCTATTAAACTTGCATGAGTATCCAATACCCAAATATATGAGAACTATGTCGTTATGCTCCCATAACACGCACAAGTGCAATACTAGTCTATTCCGCATTATCGATGTCCAATCTCGATAATACTCCGACTAGGGATGTTTTAATGATTAAACCTTCATGGATTGATACTGTCTCATATCTTATCATCCAGAACTAATCATATGGACTTTTATCATTTATATATCCCGGTAATCTAATTACAAATGATAAAAGAGTAATTTCCTTTATCACATAGTTAATTTGTACAACAACACAATGTTCTGAACAAATAGTGATGCTATGGGTCATAATTGTCCAACACGAGGCCGAGACTTCTATAGATTTGATATTACAGTCTCTGCCCGACTGTTGGGGCGGGTTCGTCATGAACTATAATATGATGAACCAAGAGAAAACTCTTGGAGAGTTAATTGCTATGCTGAAAGAGGCAGAGCCAGAGCTTTTGAAAGGCAAGAAGTGTGAGGCGCATCTTACTTCGACATCCAAGAAGGCCAAGGCTTGGCCAAAGACTTCTGGGGGTGTGAAGAAGAAGAAAAAGAATGGCAAGGCTCAATCATCACAGTCTTCTAGGAAGACAAAGGACAAATCCCAAGACGTCTGCCTACACTGTGGCAAACGGGGTCACTGGAAGTGTGACTACCATAAGTTCAAGGTGGACTTAAAGGAAGCGAATGTGGGAAAGGCTCCGGCTTCAGGTATGTTTGTTATTGAAATAAACATGTCCACTACTAGTTTTAAAAATTGGATTTTTGATACTGGAAGTGGTACTCACATATGTACTGATGCGCAGGATCTGCAGATTAGCAGGAGACTGGCTTCATGGGAGATCGACCTGCGAGTCAAAAATGGGACGAGAGTCGCTGTTTTGGCCGTTGGCACCTATGTTTTGAATCTGCCCTTAGGGTATGTACTTACATTAGGCGACTGTTATTTTGTACCTAGTTTGACTAGGAGTATTATCTATGTATCAAGTTTAACATGATGCGGGTATACCTTTGTATTCAGGAACACTGGGTGTTTTGTTTATAAAGATGATATTGAGATATGTACATGATATGTGAATAATGATCTTTATATTTTGAATATAAACGAATCTCAAACATATAACATGGCAAACAAAAAACTCAAATTGAGTAAAATAGATGAGACTTATTTGTGGCATTGTCATCTGAGACACATTAACAAAACTCGTATATCCACACTTTCAAAGAATGGATACTTGGACGAATTTGATCCTAATTCATATGATGTCTGCGAATCTTGTTTGTTAGGCAAAATGCCTAAAACACCTTTTAGTTGTAAATGTGTACGTGCCACCGAGCTGTTAGCTGATGAGCGGAAAATATATCAATATTTACCGCCCCTTTAACTTAATATTTTGTTTAGTTTCTCGGGTTTGATGAACGTTTTGATGTGTTTTATTTTATTTTGCAGATAAAATAATATCGGGTCTCAATGAAATCATTTAGGATGAAATATGGGTCAAATAAGGGCAATTATTGGACTTGATATTTTAATTTTGGAGATTGGAAACTTGAAAGGGCGTTTTTGACGAAGTGCAGTTTTGGAAATTCCAGTTTTGTGTATCTTTCGTAATTTGGGCATAACTTTTTACTCTGATATCGGATTGAGCTGATTCAAGTTCCAGATTAAAGAAGACTCAAAGATCTACAGCTTTAAAAGACAAAATAATTTCGAATTCTGAAGATTTCATGCCCGAAATGGATGAACCATCCAGAAGTGTGTTGTGTGTAATTATTAAAGTCACTTTCAATCATTTTCAAAGCAAGAAAATAAATTAATAAAAAATAATAAAAATTATCAAATCATCACCAAACATGATAAGAGATTACTGGAGCAATTAATAATAGATTTTGTGGATCAATTAGTGGAGCAATTAGTGGAGCAATTAATAATTGATTTGGTGGATGATTTGATGGAGGCAAAATTTTGCCTATAAATACCAAGCCATTTCATTTGTAAAATTCATACTTTTTTCTTTGAAATTCCTAAAGAATAAATAAGAAGATTGTATCTTGTTTGTTTATTTATAACTTTCAGTAATTAATTTCCGCTTTCGCACTTTCTTTTCTTTATTTTTCAGTTTTTACTTTACGTAATTTACTTTTACGCACAATACTTTTATTCTTTAATTTTCAGCAATTTACTTTCAGTATTTTACTTTTCAGCAATTTACTTTCACTTTCAGCAATTTACTTTTCAGCATTTACTTTTCAGTAATTTACTTTTCAGCATTTACTTTCAGCATTTAATTTTCAGTATTTAATTTCAGCATTTACTTTCCGTCATTTAATTTTCAGTATTTTACTTACGTCTTTTATTTTATTTAAGTTTTTTTTACTACCCGTAAATATGTGTCGTAACTAAGCCAGTTATCTGGGGTTGTGATGAAATCCAATATCACCGGTTTATAAGAGGTTAGATTATAGCTTGGGTAATATAAAGATTTATTTATTGAGTCTTAATCTTAATGCTTTTTCATTAACTGACCATTAATAAATTGAACTGGGAAACTTAAAATGAACTAGACATAGAGATTTTAAGTTTAAGACCTTAGACTCAATAGTCCACGATATTCCTTGAGGATAGATAACCCTTTAATAGATTTCCTTACAGATAGACATATACCTGTCGGGCGGGGGTAGCCATAATTGGAACTTAAACTTAATGAATCCAGATAATTTGGTTGACATAGACATATGGTTCAATTGGGTTAAACTGGGTATTTGTGTCTGACCATCGACAGAGGCTTACACATAATTTAGTGTTCCAGGTTAATAAATCAATATATTACCCAACTTTAAAATAACCACTTCATCTTTAAAATGATATTGGAAGAAATCACAACCCTAGATAGTTTTTAATATTGAATTTTCTTAAAATCTACTTTCTAATAATTTTATTTACTTGTTTTTAAATTTAGAATCGTCACCATTTCAAATCAATCAACAACCTGTTAGATATTAGTAATCATTTGACCTCATAAAATTAATAGTTTAGATATTAAGTCCTCGTGGGATCGATATTTTTATACAACTTGAACGATACGTGCGCTTGCGTTATACGTGTGTGTTTACGCCGGTCAAGTTTTTGGCGCCGTTGCCGGGGACTTATTTATCTTTCACTATTATTTTGGGGTTAGATACGTTTCTTGTATTTAATTTCTTTTTACTTATTGTTTTTGTTTTCTTGTGTGTCAGGTTCTCAGAAACTACATGAGACGAACCAGAAGCTTTGAACTTCGACCGCTTGACCCAGAAATTGAAAGAACCATCAGACAGTTGAGAATGGAAAGGCGAGAAGGCCAAAAAGCTTTAGTCAACATGGAACCTGAACCTTTGGAGGTTGCACCACCAATTCCCATTCGAGATAGAACCATTCCGGTGGTTGACAGACTCATTTCCTGTATTGTACTTCCTCCCTTACCAGCAAATGCGTGTGATATCAAAACATGCATTTAGATGATTCAGCAGTCAGTTCAGTTCGGGGGGAATGCAACTGAAGATCCTAATGCCCACATCAGTAACTTCCTGGAAGTTTGTGGCACTTTCAACTACAACAGAGCATCAGAAGAAGCAATGAGACTGCGAGTTTTTCCATATTCCTTGAAGGACAGAGCCAAAGCTTGGCTACATTCACTACCAGCAGGTTCCATCACAACTTGGAACACTTTAGCCACCAAATTTCTTGCAAAGTAATTTCCACCAGCCAGAACCGGAAAGCTGAGGAATAACATCACATCCTTTGTACAACAAGATTCAGAATCCCGTTGCGAAGCTGGGAAAGGTACAAAGATTTGCTCCGGAAATGTCCTCACCATGAAATTCCAAAATGGCTTCAAGTCCAAACATTCTATAATGGACTTTCTGGAATAATGAGAACCACAATCGATGCTGCTGCTGGAGGAGCTTTAATGGCAAAAGGAGAAGATCAACTTGGGACCTAATCGAAGAAATGGCCAACAACAATTCCTTGTGGCCAACAGAAAGGAGCATGATCCAAAGAATTACAGGAATTTATGAAAGTGGAGCCAATATAGCAGTCAACACCAAGCTAGATCAGATATGCAAATTCATGGAGACTCTTACCACTGGATCCACAAGTTCACCATATGGAGGAGCACCAGATTCGAACCAACTTGAAGAGACGGTGAATTATGTCAACAATTTCAACAGACAGGGGAACAATACATATTCCAACACCTACAACCCAGGGTGGAGGAATCATCCCAATTTTTCATGGAGCAACAATTCAGGCCAATAGCAGAACTATCCACCACCTGAATTCCAGCAACAGAACAAAAGCCAGGAGCAGGCAAATGAACCAGGAATAACAGAAGTGTTGACCCACTTGGAAAAGATAGAAGCAAAACACGACTCTCAAGCAGAAAGATATGATACTATGTTTAAATCTCAAGCAGCAAGATATGATGCTATGTTTCAATCCCAAACAGCATTAATTCAAAGTCAATATGCTTCTATTAAAGCACTGGAGAATCAAATTGGACAACTGGCAAATGCTCAGAGTTACAGTTTGCCAGGTACCCTTCCTAGCAACACAGAGCCAAATCCAAGAACATGGGGAAGGATCAATGTCATGCCATCATGTTAAAAAGCGGTACTGAAATCAACAAAGATGTTGGAGCCAAAACATCTGCTGAGGAAGTTCCAAAAGAAACAAAGCAACAGATGGAGGAAAAAGAAGCAAAGGAAAAAGAACAGATTATTCCACCTCCACCTTTTCCTCAACGTCTTCAGAAGAACAAATTGGACAAGTAGTTTTCTCGGTTCCTGGAAATCTTCAAAAATCTGCATATCAACATTCCATTTGCAGAAGCGTTGGAACAAATGCCCAGCTATGCCAAATTCATGAAAGACATTCTTTCACGAAAAAAGAGATTGGGAGATTACGAGACAGTAGAATTATCAGAAGAATGCGGCGCTATCATTCAGAGGAAACTTCCCCCAAAGTTGAAAGATCCTGGCAGTTTCACTGTTCCTTGCACTATAGGAGAACATGACTTCGGTAAGGCTCTGTGTGATTTAGGTATGAGTGTTAACTTGATGCCTTTTTCTATTTTCAGGAAATTACAGATTGGAGAAACAATGCCAACTTCAGTCTCACTACAACTTGCTGATAGAACGCTCGTATTTCCAAGAGGCGTAGTTGAGGATGTGCAGGTCAAGGTTGACAAATTCATTTTCCCAGCAGATTTTATTTTCCTTGATATGGAGGAAGACGCAGACGTGCCAATCATCCTCGGGAGACCATTCTTGGCTACAGGTCGAACCATTATTGATGTACAAAAATGAGAATTAACCATGAGGGTACAGGACCAAGAAGTAACATTCAATGTTTTCAAAGCCTTGAATTTCCCTGATGATGAAAAGAATGAGGAATGTTTCAGACTTGATATGATACACAGTACCGTTCAGAACTCTGATGAAAGACAAAGTTCTACTAACAAACTTAAAACATGTCAATTGCCTGTGGAGCCTAAAGATAAAGCGTCTTTTGTAGGAAACGCTTTCCCTCGCAGAACGGAAGCGATTAGGCTCACGAATCGAACTTGAAAATTTTTTATGCTCTTCCCTTTGCTTGGCCGAACCACAACAGTGGATTCACTGATGTTTTAGAAAAAATCTAAGCTCTAGAATAGCCCCGAAACAGTCCCCGAACAGCCCTTGAACTGCAGTGAAATAACGGACTGTTTTGGACACATTATGGGCGCGAACTGCACCCAGTTTCAGGTCTGATTTGTGCCACTCACTGCTCAATTTCAGATCTGATTTTTCTCCCAAAATCAATCCTAACACAGCCCTAAAATTATCCTAAAGTGTTTCCCAAAATCCCGAATGAAAACCAAACAAAACGGAGCTCCCTGAGAACTTGTATAGACATCTAAGCAAGTCAGGATAGATATCTAAGCAAACGGTCATTCATCGACCCGCAATTTCTTCAACTAGTCACCTTGCTAACTACTCAGGTTTTCACCGCTAAGAACCTATAGTGAAGTGATTACGAGTCTAGCATAGATCAACAATTCAAAGCATCAGATAAAAGCACATCAAGAGTTTATCGTTTCTAAGATTTCATCCTAAAGCAAACGATTTCATCATTGGACTTGTGTCTAACTATTAAGGACTAAACAACCCTTTTTTTTCTTTTTTCTTTTTTCTTTTTTTCTTATTTTTTTTTTTCCTTTTTTTTTTCTTTTTCTTTTTTCTTTTTTTTTTTCTCTTTTTTTGAAGGCCCCCCCAATGGTCTTTCTATCCTTGCCGTAAGGTTTTCTTTTCTCAATTTCCTTTTCCCCGCAATCCATGTTGCTAAACTCCTCTTGACAAACTTTTTTTCTTCTCTAACCCAACGGATATCTATGATGGCTTTTAAGACACGGGGTTAACATGATACGTGTATGCATGAGATGCATGAGATATGTGCAATGTATGTAATATATAAGCCCATTTAAGAATTTTTACACTAGTTGGCCCATTATCATTTTAAAGTATTCAATCATACTATTGCGCGGTGCAAACGTGTCACAGTTGAAAAGGCCCAACAGGTTTACACTTTGCGATAACATGGCTAAACAACTTCAAATGATAAGAGGCCCAAACATAAAATGGCCCACCGATATTTTAGAAGCTTCTGGCCCAACTGTCAAAGGACACGAACTCGTCCCAGTTTAAATGGCCCAACAAGTTCACATCTTTTGACAAAAGGTCCAACTGGATCCAAATGATGACGGTCCAAAACATCAACATAAAAAAAATAATTTCTACTAGTTCTACGACTAAGGTTCACATGTGGGTTTATGAGAGTGCGGACAAAGGCTCTCGCTGACGAAGGCTCTCGCTGACAATGCCTTTAACTAAACCCCTTCAACCCATTGTAGACACGGTTAATTAAAGCACAAATCCAAACATTACAAGACATTATTTCAGGGCCAATTCTCTATCCCCAGTGGAGTCGCCAACTGTAGACAACAGAACTCGACGACGCTGTTCTAGGCTCGTGCCTAGTTGGGAGTACGGAGTAGCTCGGGGGGAACTAAACCGGAGAAGTAACATGGAGTCGCCACCCGGTGTGAACCGGGATAAGATTTAAGGCCGCACTCACCCCTCGCAAGGGAAGACCTTAAACTTGTTGGGTTCGGAATGGTCCCTTACTTATGCCACTTGTTATGATATGATTTGTGCAATAAACTAACCGAATCTACTCAACATGTACGCTCAAAGGTAACTTAGACCTAGTCCGCATTCATCAAAATAAGTCATATGACTAAGTTCGCATGCTTTAAAAAGTAAATCATTATAACGGCAAGCATACAATATCACACAACGAGCATGTCGAATAATCAAACGAAAAGAACAAATAAATAACTACTACAACATAAACGTAAACTAAATCACTAATACGAAATTAAAGAACTAAATCATGCATAAATAAATGACATAATCATGCTTTTAAAATAAACGACATACTAGACTAAATCATGCTCAAATACAAGTTTGGATGAAACGAAATACGTGTGTCTCTTAAGTAGTATGTGACATTGTATCCCGAGTACAAATCGCACTACCGTCCATTCAGATTCGGTTATGGAATTTACGTCTGGGTTTCCATCCGATATACCACAAAAGAGAACACATATTCCGCTCATCCGGAATTCACATCATGCCTCAATAAACGACTCTCATGCGATAATATATTAAAATAAATAAAAGGAACAAAAGATAATAAATAAAGAAGGTGCCCTCAGGTCTAACCTCTTTTATCGTCTCTTGAAAGCGCGTTACACTGCCGTCGGAAGGGTTGATGTTCCGCAACTTTTATGGTTCACTAATCGAACGTTTTTCCTCGTTGTTTCGCTGTTTGAGCTGCTGTTTTCACTTCGTTTCGCCTTTGCAGTTTTTGTTGTATTTTCTGGTCACTGTTTTTTTGGGTGATTCGAGGACTGTTTTAAGGACTGTTTTCAGGGGGTGTTCGAGGACTGTTTTAAGGACTGTTTATGGGTTATGTTTTGTTGGATCTGTTGGTCAGGGGGAGTGTGTTTGTGGCTGCTGGTGGTTTTAGTTGTTGTTGCGAGTCTACGTGTTTCATGGCTACGTGTAGGCTGCATGGTTTGTCGTTGTCTACGTACATGTGAGGGTTAGTGGGTGGCTTAATTTTGGTCGGTCAGGGGGCTTGCTTTGTTTGTTTGTTTGCATCGGTGAGTTTGGCTAGGGTTTGTCCACGTTGCTTTGCCGATTTCTGCCTCACGTTTGAGTTGCCGCCACGTTGCCTTGCTACAACCCATAAAGACTCTCCATCAAGTTTACCTAATGCTAAGACACTTGATACTCCTACCACAAGCTTGTAATCAAGACACACAAGCGACGTTGCCTTACTGTTTCCCTTATTTGGCCGGTACTTCACGTCCTTTTGGTTGATGTCGTGCCCTCTCCAAGGCGTGTGTGTTTATGGTTAGTTGCCGACGTGAGACCAAGGTAGGGGCTGTGTCGGCGGGGGTTCTTAGCTTTGTGTGCGTTGCCGATCAAGGGAAGGGTGAGAGAGAGACAGCAATGTGGGTAAGTCGTGTGTTTGAACGGTTAATGGGCTGCTATTTTGTTGTTTATTCAGTCGGCTGAAGTTGGCTTCTGTGTGTTTGATTGTGAAGAGAGACGAGAGAGAACGTGGACTGTGAGCCTAGGGTTTTTGGCTGAGAGTGGCGTTTAGGGTTATTTTGTGTTTTATGATCGGGAGAGAGACGGAGATAGCTAGGGTTTTATTTGCGTCGTTTTTGGCTTAAGGTTACTGGCTTCGATGTGGGTTTATGTATGCATGTTGTGACTGGTTTTGTGATCGGTTGTTGGGTTCACAAGGTGGTGTTGCTTCGGTTTGCAAGGCGTCAAGGGGCAGTGAGGGATGTTGTTTGTGGCGTGAATTAGGGTTTCATTGTGTTTTTCCGAGTGAGAGGAGGAGTGCGTTAGGAGAGAATGTGTTTTTTATAGTGATTCATTAGGGTTTGCATGGCTTTTAAAAAGGAAAGAAATCAAGTAATTTAATTTGTGTTTAATTTTATTATTTAAGGTAAGAAATTATTATATTTTGGTGGGGATTTAATTAAAATAGGAAGTGATTTATTTTAATTTTGGAATTGATTTTAATTCAATTGAATTAATTTAATTGGTTTTAATTGGATTTATTTGTGAATTTAATTATTAAGATTTCAATTTAATGGTTCAATTTATTTGTGACATGTTTTTTTAAATGTTTTAATTATTTTAGTTTGGGCTTGTGTGTTTTAAAAAAAGAGGTCCAACAAGCGAACCTGAAGCGAAACAAGCGAGTTAAATCTGACAAAATGCTAATTTCCAACTTTACCCTTCCAACGTCCGTTTCCCGCGCTTTCACAACTAAAGAGGTAGTGTCTCCATACGCGACTCATCATCGGGCTGATATGCAAAAATGCAATGCCTACCCTTTGCTTGGCCGAACCACACCAGTGGATTCACTGATGTTTTGGACAAAATCTCAGCTCCGGAATAGCCCCGAAACAGTCCCCGAACAGCCCTTGAACTGCAGTGAAATAACGGACTGTTTTGGACACGTTATGGGCGCGAACTGCACCCAGTTTCAGGTCTGATTTGTGCCACTCACTGCTCAATTTCAGATCTGATTTTTCTCCAAAAATCAATCCTAACACAGCCCTAAAATTATCCTAAAGTGTTTCCCAAAATCCCGAATGAAAACCAAACAAAACGGAGCTCCCTGAGAACTTGTATCTGCGCAAATTGCAGGGATTCCAGGGGCTGGTTGCCGTGACTTGTGTTAAGTATTTGGGGATGTTTTTCAACGTCACGAGGTCTTACGAACTATGTCTCGACACTAACGGAGGTAGTAGTGTGGGCTACACTCACAAATTAATCTCTAAACGGTTTAGAGAATAATCACACACACCGAAAAGAATTCTCAACTCTTGAGAGCTTGGAGAAGGAGATGGAGGCTAGGGTTCTAATGACTTGTGTATAAAAATAAATCATAATTTATCTTTTATATCTATGGTTAATTTGTTTCATAAAACAAATCAACAACTAGTCTCCCAATCTCTTGGAATTCGGCCAAGGGGTATAGGATTCCTTGTTTGATTTTTGCTTCCAAAATAAACAAATCCTACTCCCTTTGGACTCTTAATTTTCGGCCATGGTAGGGTAATTTGGATTTGATTTTTGTTTCTTAAACAAACAAATCCTATTCCTAATAAAAGACTAGGAATTTCGGCCAATGGAGGGGTTTTAATTGGATTTGATTTTGTTTCCCAAACAAACAAATCCATTCCTTATCCAATAAGGAATCCTACCTTGGTAATAATTCTTAGCCTTATTAAATTATATCATATATAATTTAATATTCTAATTTAATAATTATCATATATAATTATTAATACTTTATATTAACTTTTAATATAAAGTCTCATGTGTGATATAATTATATTAATCATATTAATAATATTTATTCCTTTTGTGAGTATATAATTGGACCATCCAATTATATTAGCTCCGCTATAGTAAATCGAGCTTGCACGGGGACCAAGTGGACCTACGGTTCTGAGCTCCAATAATCTCGAAATATTAATTAAGCTCTTAATTAAATATTCCGAATTATTAACTCCGGGTTATTCCACTAAAAACCCGAAATTACACTCTCGTGCCGTAGATGAAATATTAAGCCGAACCAAGTCGGTGTCCACCGATATAGTCATTGCATACGAATTGATCCTTCACAAATATCTCGTAATTAGAGCCGGGTCATAATGTCCGTACCCTTCTAATTATTTTACCTTAAGTACCATTGATTCTCTAATGAACGATTTATTCACAACTGTTTGAATATTAATCTTTCTATTCGTAATAGAAAAACTTGAGCGCTCAAACCGTTCAAGTACCGAATCAACCCTTAAGAGAGATACTCATCTACTTCTCGTAAGAAGGAGTGAATTCCATGTCTATGTAAAACGTTCCCAGCTACATAACAGACTATGCCCCCAAAGTACGTAGTTATTGGTTGGGATTGCAACACCAACCTCACCTTTGTAAACAAAGGACACAACCCTTATGCAGGAGTTCGTAGTATACTCAGGATTAAGATCAATCCATATATGACCATCAAGTAGATCGAAATGACTTTCTTTGTTTAACGGATATTATAAGAATGTCATTTCTATCTAGGCCCAGTCCTATATGATCACATCATATAAGGTGCCTCCATTCTCATGTCTCTACATGGACGATCCGGATTAAGATCGTCATCCAAATATAGAATGGACCGCAGCTATAGATAAACCACAAAAAAGTACCCTTTGTTTGCTCTCTATGGACTATTTAAGATTACTAACTTCAGTCTTAAATCCTCTGGTGCATGACGTTCATACACCAAGTCTGAAGGTACATAAGTAATCTACGGTATTTATGAAGATATACAATATGCGATATTGAACAAACAATTAGATAAATGAATAATGCATCCTTTTATTTCTAAACACATGAAGCCGTTTACATCACATGTAGCTCTAGGGCATACATCCCAACAATCTCCCACTTGCACTAGAGCAAATGGGACATGTCTCGCAAACCTAGACCATCTAGGTGACCATCAAACACTTTAGCCGGCAAGGTCTTTGTAAACGGATCAGCAAGGTTCTCTGCGGATGCAATCTTTGTGACGGTAACGTCGCCTCTCTGCACTATCTCCATGATGAGATGATATTTCCTCTCTATATGCTTTCCCCTCTTATGGCTTCTTGGTTCTTTGGAGTTTGCCACTGCTCCACTATTATCGCAATAGAGGGTGAGTGGTTTATCCATATCTGGAACAACTTCCAGATCTCCCAAGAATTTACGGAGCCAGACTGTTTCTTTAGCTGATTCACAAGCCGCTACATATTCAGCCTCCATGGTGGAGTCGGCAATGCAAGATTGCTTTACACTCCGCCAAAAAATAGCCCCACCACCTAGGGTGAACACTGATCCAGATGTTGATTTCCTTGAATTGACATCTGTCTGAAAATCAGAATCTGTATATCCTCTTAGGATCATATCCTCTCCAGAATATACTAGCATATAATCTCTCGTTCTCTTTAGATATTTGAGAATGTGTTTCACAGCCACCCAATGATCCAATCCCGGATTTGACTGAAACCTACTGACTACGCCCACAGGAAAACAGATGTCCGGTCTCGTGCATAACATGGCATATATGAGACTACCAACTGCTGAGGCGTATGAGATATGTCTCATTTCCTCAACGACTTGAGGTGTCTTAGGAGACTGTTCCTTCGACAAATGAATTCCATACCGATAAGGCAGATTGCCTTTCTTGGAATTCTGCATCCCGAATCGCACAAGAATCTTGTCGATGTAGGATGCCTGAGACATAGCTAATAGCAGTTTCTTGCGATCTCGAAGTATCTGGATCCCAAGAACATAACTTGCATTTCCCAATCTTTCATTTGGAATTGCTCAGCTAGCCCGGTTTTTACGTTCTGATAATATTCTTACATCATTCCCAATAAGTAAGATGTCATCAACGTATAAGACAAGAAAACCACCTTCCCGTCAATGACGCGCTTGTATACACAAGGCTCATCAATATTTTGCTCAAAATTATAATACTTGATCGTTGTATCAAATCCTATATTCCAAGATCGAGATGCCTGCTTGAGTCCATAAATGGACCTTTGCAGCTTGCAAATTTTTTTCTCTTGACCTTGGGCGGTGAACCCTTCTGGTTGTATCATATAGATACTTTCATCAAGATTGCCATTCAAGAATACAGTCTTGACGTCCATTTGCCAGATTTCATAGTCATAATATGCGGCTATGGATAGAAGAGTGCAGATGGATTTTAGCATAGCTACTGGCGAGAAAGTTTCCTCATAGTCAACTCCCTTTTCTAGGTATAACCCTTGGCCACTAGTCTAGCTTTGAAGGTCTGTACCTTCCCATCTGATCCCTTCTTCCTCTTGTAGATCCACTTGCAACCTATGGGCTTCACTCCATCAGGTTGGTCTACAAGTTCCCAGACTGAGTTGAGTACATCGACTCCATCTCCAGGTTCATGGCTTTGAGCCATTCTTCTTTGTCAGGATCATCCATTGCACTACTGTAGGTCAATGGATAATCTACACCATCGCTGGAGGCGACAATTTGTGCCTCTCCACCCCCTAAGTAGCGATCAGGTTGTCGTACAACCCTCCCACTACGTCTGGGTCGTAGATCATTCTGACTTGGAAGTATCTGACTATCAGATGTCGAAGGTGCTATGTATTTGTCAACTTTTATTGACGATGGCGCGCTGGTCGAACCAGTAAGTAACTCCTCGAGTAACATTTTACTACGAGGTTTGAACTCCCTTATGTAGTCCTCCTCTAAAACGTAGCATTTGTCGATACAAATACTTTGTTATCATCGGGACTGTAGAAGAATCCTCCCCTAGTTTCCTTCGGGTAGCCTACAAATAGGCACACTTGAGAACGTGGTTCCAACTTTGTAGTCTTATTCTTCAGCACATGTGCTGGACACCCCCATATGCGGAAATGTCGTAAACTAGCTTTATGACCATTCCACAACTCTAAGGGAGTCTTAGGAACAGACTTAGATGGAACTACATTAAGGATATACATTACGGTTTGCAGTGCATATCCCCAGAATGAACTAGGTAGTGAGCTATAACTAATAATAGATCTTATCATGTCTAGTAGGGTTCAATTTCTCATTTCTGCAACACCATTTTGTTGTGGTGTTCCAGGTGCTGTGAGCTGGGATATTATCCCGTGCTCAACTAAGAATTCCTCGAAGTCTCTGTCGAGGTATATTCCTCCACGATCCGATCGTAGAGTTTTGATTGTCTTACCTAATTGGTTCTTAACCTCAGCACGATACTCTTTGAACTTTTCAAAGGTATCTGATTTGTGATGCATTAGGTAGACATACCCATATCTTGAATAGTCATCAATGAATATGACGAAGTATTCATAACCACCACCTCAGGCTTTTACATTCATCGGTCCGCAAACGTCCGAATGTATTAGCTTTAGTGGTTGATTGGCTCTTAT
>SKCR01009519.1:0-23568 GCA_019454045.1 Zanthoxylum bungeanum
TAAGACTTACATTGCTTTTAAAACACTCGAACCAAATCCAACACCCAACTTTAGTATTTAAAAAAGGCAAGTCAACTTTTGAAGTAACTCTTACTATTCACAAAATCACAAAAACTCTCTCATTCTCTCAAAATATCGTGAGCTTCCTCTCTCCCATTTGAAGTTTTGTTACAAAATTTCTTCAAGATAACACTTTCAAGAAGTTAATTAAGGTGATAGGGAAACTCACCATTGAGTTTGGAACAACAAAGAGAGCTTGGAGCTTCATCTACAAAGCTTGGAACTTCCAAAATACAAAGAAACATTTTGAAATGCATCCGATCAAAGTAAGTTTTTCCGCAACTTGTCTTTGATTTTTCACACAACAAATCATCTTATTGATCTTGTGGCATGTGTATGACACTAACAATGGTATCTAGAGCCATCCTAAGTTTGATTTGAAAATCTAGGGTTCATGACTTTAATTTGGGGATTTTGTGTTTGGAGCATGATTTGCCTAAATTGGTTGTTTGGTTATGGTTAGATGATGTTGAATTGGATTTGTACATCTAAGGAATTGAGAAAAATTGATTAGATAAAAAATCCCCAAATTTCCCACCTTGGCCGAGTTGAACCCTAGGAGTGCTCATGGTGAATTTTTGAAATTTGACAATTAGATATGTTAATTGACATGAAATGAATGTTAGATGTTGATTTAATTGGATTGAAATCAAATTGCATGATGAATTCTTGTCAAAACCGTGAGCTATAAGCATGTAGAATGAACTGTTTTGCTTAAATTTGTGTTGGACATGAATTGGAATTAAAAAGCATGATTAATCAGATTAATTAGTGTTTTGGAAACATTAGATTAGTTGATTAATTATGATAATTACATTTAAATTGGATTAATATGTAATTTGGAATAATGTATTAATTTAAATATTGTAATTGGGCTTAATGGGCTTGGTTGGGCCATGTTTGGTTTTGGACAATTGGGTTGGATCCAATTGGGCCTAAAACCATTTCTATAAAGTCCAAATATGACAATTAGGCCTTTAATAATTTAATTGGGCCCAATGAGCTAAAATTGAATTTGGGCAAAGGGTGATTCCTTATTGGGCCTTGTCATCTTGGATTGGGTCCATAATTTCCAAAGCCCATGCCTTATAAATTAATTAAAAGCCCATTGGACTTTAATTAAAATAGTATTGGATACTAATTGGGCCTTTGAGACCCATTAAGATTAGATTTAGAATCTAAGTCTAAAAGGCACTTAAATAAGTGTAATTATTTAATTTGGAATAAAATTTGAATTAGTATTGAATACAAATAAAATTAGATTTAAAATTATAGTTCGATATAATTCAAGAATATGTACTTTGAGTATTTATTCTTAAACGAGTTGGACTCGCGCAAATCAAATCGTTGTTTGAACATTGGATGGTCATTAATCCAAAGATTAATTAATTGGATTAGATTGATTGAATAACATGCTTTGTGTGAATACTTGGATGTATTGTATGAATAATGTATATCAGATGAATATTAGAAGGGTGAGGGCAATTTTGGAAATTGTTGTAATAAATTTAGAATTTATTAAATTCGACATGCGTGTCCAGCCTATTATCTCTTTTCTCATTGTATTTCTCTTCTCAGCAATTCCCCTCAATGCAAATGAGGTTTCTTTAATGTATTATGTAATTGAGTAGAAGTAAGAATAGTGCTAGCAAGAGAGACGAAATGGGAGAGATTTGTTCTAGGAACAAATTTGTTATATATCCATCCGTATATCATTATTAATTTATTTCCGCATTATTATGCTTTTAGAATGCATGCTTAAGGGTGTATGATAAGACCTAATCAAAGATAATAAATTGGTTGACAATTAAGCGAAAAACCCTCATCAAATATTAAGTTTTTTCCTTCAATTGAGTGGTTCTCTCTCAAGATCCAAGATTGGCATTGGTTTGTTGGCCAAAGTCAAGATCAATGTCCATCGCAGATGTGTTTGAACGACGAAAGCTTTATTCTATATCGCATGTCTTGGACGGTTGTGACTTGTTGGCCAAAGTCAAGGTCATTTCTTGTTCATCGACGTGGATTATGAAGCTATCCCACTATCAATGGGTCTCGTGTAACTGGAATCATTAAGTTTGTTGAGCCAAAGCCAAGGCTTAGTTGATTCAGAGGAAAATGTTAGGAAATATATTTGATATATTTGTATATATTGGATATGTGTTTCAGACTTAGAGGTCCACCTACCGGATCTAGGAATTGGATAAGATCGAATTGATCTTAGAGATCTACCTAGTTACGTTTCATACAGCTTGTTAGCCAAAGTCAAGGTTGTGTGTTATTTAACGGGATCCTAGCCTACTAGGAAACTAGGTTCCCGAGTACTCCACAGAGGGTTAGAGGCTCGCTAAATTTATATTTACTATTGCTTTCTTTAAACAGTTAGATTGTACAACACACTACTCCACTTGTAGTTGATTATATAGTTGGACTATAGTAATCATTACATTTTGAGTGTACCCGAAATCGTTGATTGGATAGTTGGACTATTGCAATGGAGATGGCTGGAAAGATTAGCGTCAAAGGACATAATCCTGGGTGAAAATGTCTTTAACGGTATAAATTTTCTAGATTGGGAAATGAATATCAGGATAGTCCTAAGAGTTGAGAAGTTACTCTAGTGGATAGAGAAACCTCGGGTTACTTGTTGGTTTTCCATTTTAAAAATTATTCCTGGCCCAAAACACTCACATCACCTAACCTCGGCCCAAAATCCTCGCAAGCCCCTTTGCCTTGACCCAAAACCCCCGCAAGCCCACACACCTTGTCCACACAAACCAAACCCACCAACCAAAGCCCACACGCCCAACCAAAAGCCCACATGCCCAATCACCCTAATTACACCCAAATTAAATAAAATATTAGATTAAATATTAATTAGATAATGTATTTGAATTAAATAAAATATTTTAAGCCATTCACCAATTAAATAAAACATAATATATAATCATACCTAATTTGGACAAATCAAATATATTACATACGAAATTAAAAAAGATGATATGCCTAATTAAAATCAATAATAACAAATCAAATATATTACATACTAAATTAAAAAAGATGCCATGCCTAATCCTAACCAATCAAATATATTGTATTCCTAATTTGAACCAAATTTATCCCCCCTCAATCTAATCTTTTCCTTGTTGGATACCAAATCAAATCCTCCATTTAATGCCAAATCCTATTCCTTGTGAGACAAGGTGAAGCCCTAACCTTTCTCTATATAAACCACACCTCTCCAAGGCATTCCCCCTCCTAATTCACGCCTTTCACAAGAAAAAAAGAAGCAAAGAATTTCCAACCCCCCTCTCCAAGTTCTCCATTCACACATATTACACAAAAAATATAACAAATTTCTCTTCATCTCATTCCCTTACTTGACCGAAAAACACAGCCCCATAAGCCTCCATCACATCACCGAAAAATACACCAATACAGCAGCCCTTCGCACGTCAAAAAACACAGCCCCATAAGCCTCCCTATATCACCGAAACAATAGCCCCGTAAACCTCCCTAAACCAGTAACATAAAAACTGCACTTATAACCCTTAAATAATCACACAAAAACTGCACTTAAAACCCACAAAAACACCCAAAACAGTCCCCTATACACCTGAAACAGTGACCAATAATACGATAGCGAAACCGCGAGGAAACAACAGTAAAACGGAGTCAAAACAGTAGCTTGAGCAGTGAAACATCGAGGTAAAACGCAAACCAGTGAACCAGAAAAGTTGCGGTGTGTTAGCCCTTCCGACGGCCGTGAAACGTGAGTCCGAAAGTCGACATAAAAGGTTAGACCTGAGGGTATTTTCCACATTCGTTTTCTGTTTTGTTTGTATTATTTATTGAGTATTGCTTGCATGATTGTTATGATGAAATGCATGTTGTGGCCCTTGAGTAGATAAATATGCATGGATTATGAGATATTGTATGTTGTGGCCCTTGAGTAGATAAATATGCATGGATTATGAGATAATGTATGTTGTGGCCCTTGAGTAGATAAATATGCATGGATTATGAGATACTCTATGTTGTGGCTTTGGAATAAAATGAGAGATGTGTCAACTCTCGCGGTATATCGGATGGAAACCCGGACATAAATTTCATAGCCGATTCCGAATGGACGGTAGTATGATATGTACTCGGGATACAACTCCACGTACCGCTTGAGTAAACGACACTTTCTTTTACTTTATATTGCTTTGATTTATTTATTTTTTCGTCATTTGAATTACGCACATTATTTGTATGCATGATACAATCGAGCGCATGGGCTTAGTAAGTCGGATTAAAGGTCCCCCATTTGGAGGGGTTAAAATCCTTTACCACAATGCTTTGCCGCGCCGGTTGATGTGTGTTCGGTTGGATATAAGATATGTTCAATCGGGCATACTAAGTTTGATGTGATTGCCTTTATTTTTGTATGTATGATACAATCGAGCACATGGGCTTAGTAAGTTGGATTAAAGGTCCCCTAGTTGGAGGGGTTAAAATCCTTTACCACAATGCTTTGTCGCGCCGGTTGATGTGTGTTCGGTTGGATATAAGATATGTTCAATCGGACATACTAAGTTTGATATGATTGTCTTTATTTTTGTATGCATGATATGATCGAGCGTATGGGCTTAGTAAGTTGGATTAAAGGTCCCCTATTTGGAGGGGTTAAAAATCCTTACCATGATACTTTGCCGCGCCGGTTGATATATGCTCGGTTGAATGTAAGATGTGTTCAATCGGGTATACGAAATTTCATATAGTTATCTTTATCTTTGTATGCATTGTAACGAAAGGCGCACAGGCTTATTGTGTTGGATTAAAAGGGTCTCCATTTGAGAAGAAAAGCCTAAAAGGCTACCTTTACCATGATATTTGACGTGTCTTTCATCCATTGATTGCATCATTTATCCCTATCTTGGCTCGACCTAATGTCATTGGTGTACCTATATCCCCTGCCCTTTACACTCCATGAACCATCGGCAACTCACCATATTTTAAACCCATTCACCATACACGTAACTGCCCCCTCATGCTCACGATAACTCCCACTTCTTAACTCACTACCTTCACGCCCACTGAACACAACCCACAAACCCCAACACACAGCTCGCCCCCACGCACCTAAACACGGCCATAATTCCTTACGTGAGCAGCCCTCACTCTTTCGCACAAAGAACACATCACACCAGCCCACGCCTCATAGCACGCCACAAGCCTCTCGCCACATAGCACTTCACGGCCTCACGTAAGCCAATTCACGCCAATTTCCTTAAACATGCCCACTGACCTGCACGCATAAAACCCTAAACTGAACCCTTCATGCGGCAGCCCCTTGCAGTCACGCACACACTCACAATTCTCAAATAAAGCCAATTATACCATTCATGCATGTATTATGAAATCCCATATAGTCATTCTTATCTTTGTACGCATCATAGTGAAAAACATGTTTATCCCATTGGTTACATCATTTACCTTCGTCTTGGTTCAACGTATCGTATTACAATTCATATATCTATGTCATGATAGCATTTGAGTATTATTTCTTGTGGTATATCGGATGGAAACCCAGACATAAATTCTGTAGCCGATTCCGAATGGACGGTAGTGCGGTCTGTACTTGGGATACAATTCCACGTACCACTTGGAAAAGTGCTCATATGTGTGCTTGTGTGGTTAGTGTGTGTGCCTGTCTTTCGTGAATATAATATGCCAATGAAGTTGTATGTTTGTTGCTACTTTGATGTACTTTCAAGCATGCAATCTTAGATGTGAAATATATGTAAATTTAGGTGTAAGTTTTATCTTGTACATGTAAATTTAGAAGCATGATACTCTTGGAAATAAGTTTTACTTAAACTTGATTAAATTATTACATAAATCCTTTCATTACAAGTGACATAAGTAAGGGACCATTCCGAACCCAACGGTTTGAGGTCTTCCCTTGCGAGGGGTGAGTGCGGCCTTAAATCTCATTTTCCCGGTTCACACCGGGTAGCGACTCCATTATTCTCCGGTTTAGTCCCCCGTGGCTACTCCGTACTCCCAACTAGGCCGTGAGCCTGGAACAGCATGCGTCGTCCAGTTTCTGTGTCCCATAATAGGCAATGTCAAGAAGCTTTTGACAAAATCAAAGAATACTTGGTTTAACCATCTGTCCTGAAACATCCTAGGCCGGGCAAACCATTGGTATTGTATTTCGCCATAGAACCCGAAGTGCTGGGGGCGATGATGGTATAGGCAGATGAGACAGAGGTGGAACATACAGTCTACTACCTCAGTAAGAAGATGCTTCCGTATGAAGCCCGCTATCAAGAGGTGGAAAAGATATGTTTGGCGGTGATATGGGCTTCCCAAAAAATGAGTCATTTCTTCCAATCCTATAAGATACAAGTGGTAGCAAAGGAGAATCCCCTAAAGTATTTACAGTTAGTACCCTCACTGGTAGGGAAGTTAGGCATATGGTTGGTGTTGCTGACGGAGTTTGATATAGAATACCTCACCTTTAAGGTAATCAAAGGGCGATCCATAGCAAAATTCTTTACATTACAAGCCATAGAAGGAGATCAGTATAAGTTCAAATTCCTAGACGTTGAGGTTCAAGCCATAATGGTTAAGAGGTGGAAAATGTATTTCGATGGGGCGCCGAATTACAAAGGAGATGGAATAGGAATTGTGATGGTAACCCCTGAATGAGAAACCCTACTTATGGCCAAAAGATTGACGTTCGAAGTAACCAACAACATAGCCAAATATGAAGCATGTGTCTTTGGACTGAAAGCACTAATAGCCCTAGGAGCTAGGGGCGTAGAAGTTTATGGAGACTTGATGTTGGTAGTTCGAATGAAGCAAGGGGAATGGGAATTGATGGAAGACCAGTTGAGACCCTACCTACTCCATCTCAGGAAGTTGGCACAGGCTATCCCCGACTATAAATTCCAACACTTGCCACTAGAAGAGAACCAAATGGCGGGCGCACTAGCCATCCTAGCTGCAACTAGGGAAAACTCAGAAAGATCGGTAATGAGACCCATTGTGCGGACAACAGCTAGCAGACCCAGTTATGAGATAGAGAGAATCTTGGAAATAGAAGTTGACGATGAGAAGTCGTGGTACTAGGACATTCTATAGTATCTAAAACGTGGAGAATTCCCAGAAGGAGCCAGCAAGAAAGACATAATATCAATTCAGAATTGGCTCCCCAGTATGTGAGTTTGAGGGGAGAGCTGTACAAGAGACAAGCCAATGGCATCCAACTGAAATTTTTAAGAAAATAAGAGGCTCGGAAGGTGAGGGAAGAGGTGCACGCTGGAGTATGTGGACCGCACATGAATGAATTGAATTTGTCCCGCAAGATAGTGAGACATGGATTTTACTGGTCGACCAAAGCTGGTGAAGTACTGTCACGATTGCCAGACACACGATAACTTGACCCATCTACCACCTACGGAATTGCACGGACTTTCAGAACCATGGCATTTCTCAGCTTAGGCTATTGACATGATTGAAAAAATCAGGCCACATGCATCAAATGGACACCGCTTCATAATAGCGGCGATATACTATTTTTCGAAATGGGTAGAAGCCGAGTCATTCCATAATGTTATGGTGAAGCAGATGGCCAAGTTTAATAGCCCATAATATAGTATGTCGGTATGGAATGCCACATCACATAGTGACGGACAATAGTGTTGGACAGTTATGACCCATAGCGTCACTATTTGTACAAATCATGGTGGTGTTGTAAAAATTAACTATGTGACAAAGGAAATTGCTCTTTTATCATTTATGATTAGATCACCAAGATGTATAAATGATGAAAGGTCTATATGATTAGTTCCGGATTGAGATGATATGAGACAGTATCAATCCAAGAAGGTTTAATCATTAAATATCCCTAGTCGTAGTATTATCGAGATTGGACATCGATAATGTGGAATAGACTAGTATTACACTTGTGCATGTTTTGGGAGCATAACGGCATAGTTCTCAAATATTTGGGTATAAGATACGCATGCAAGTGTAATATGAGGTTGTGTTTTACCGATGGTATGGAAAACAGCTTTGCTCTGGATAGACCTCTTGGAATTCCATTGGTAGTATGACTATGTGTCTATGGAAGTCCGAATCAAGGTAGGTGTATTTGGTCTTAACCTGAGACTTGCACCACTAATACTTGCGATAATCAATGTAGTTTGGTTTAGGTCGTCCAGGGCTTTAACAGGTTCTGAGTATGCCTCTTCTGGGTATATTGAGAATCGTAGTGTATTGGGTGTGATGTCGAGATGGAAGTATCACTCCAGTCATAGTGGAGATGATGATCACGTAGGATATGGAACTGGCTCTCTTATATGCTGCAGCTATCGGGATTTATGACTAGGTCATGTTTATCCGATTATAGAGACTAGTTACCAGAGATCCGATATGTACTTCGTACGGGGCAGACACATTTCCAGCCCTAGGCCTTGCACGTGACATCTGATACTGGATCGTAATACGCTATACTACGTAAACTACTCCTGATATAGATCACATATTCCAGTAAGAATATTTATGGAGAATTGGGTAGGCATGACGCTTTGCTAGCTGCCAACATATCCAGGGATCTCATGGGTCGCTTCCCGAAGATTCACCGATGACGTATGACTCGTACTTTATTAATCTGGGATTAATTAGATGAGAGAGAAAATTAATCTGGGATTAATTACGGAGATATTTTATCTAGGATAAAATATTATTTAAAGAGAGAGAATGATTAATTTGGAATTAATCGATAAAATAATATATTCGATATATTATATGAAATTGGATTTCGACGCGGAATTAAATTTAGAATTTAATTCGGGCGAACGAGTTAATTTAGAATTAATTCGTTAGAGACTTGAATAGTGATTTTGCTAGGCATAATTATTTAATTACGTTGTAACGGAAAATTTGTTAATTAGGAATTAGCGAACCCGAGCCCGAGAGTGTTTGTGGGCTCACTCACATTGCGAATTAAAATACGGCCCACAAGTCACATCAAGCGTCAAATCACTAGTCAATCGATTGATGTGATGTCTAGTCACTTTGAGTGATTTGACAACTTGTCATGAGTGATGTGAATAGTGATGGAAGTGTTGGCTTTAATGCCTTGACTTTTTGAAAGTTGAAAATGATATATGTTTTAATTGATTTTTGAAATCAATTAACCTAATACCAAAACACATTTTCTTCTCTCTTTCTTCTCCCCTACCTCTCGGCCTTAGGCTATCTTCTTCCTCAAAAATTTTTGGTTTTACCGTGAAATGAAGGAGAAACTTAGGAAGTTTTGCGGCAAAATTTCCGGAGTGCTAGAACGCTTTAGGAGTCTTGCGAAGGTGATAGGGAACCACACCCGTGAGTATGGAATAACATCACAAAGCTTGGAGCTTGGTGGATCATCCATGGCCGAATTTTGGAGGACAAAAATCTGCCCACTGCCGTGAGCTTCATGGAGGAGGAAAAGAGTTTTTGTTGTCATCGCATCGCTCAACTGATCATTATAAGTATTCAGAAACTTCTTTAAGTATTCGCACATGAGTTTCATTGGTTGATTTGATCCCGGTTAGATCTTAGAAACCCAACAAATATAGTATAATTTCAGGGAGAAACAAAGGCGATGTTACAAAAGTACGGGATAAGGCATCACAAATCCTTACCATGTAGGCCACAGGCTAATGGGGCGGTGGAGGCGGCCAACAAAACCATAAAGAAAATACTAGCTAAGATGATGGAAAGTTATAAAGATTGGGCTGACAAACTACCGTATGCCTTGTGGTTTGTCAGCCCAATCTTTATAACTTTCCATCATCTTAGCTAGTGATAACGGTAACGTGAGCCACACCTTATTCTTGGTTTACGAGATGGATGCAGTGTTACCAGTGGAAATATAGATACAGTCAATGCGGGTACTAGCAGAGGCAGGATTGCTTGATCAGGAATGGGCCTCCCAGAGGTTCAAACAGCTAACATTACTAGATGAGAAAAGGATAAAGGCCTTGTACCACATGAAACTATACCAGAAAAGGTTGGCCAGGGCGTTCAATAAGAAGGTGCGTCCCACCAAGGTCAGAGAAGGCGATCTAGTGCTCAAGCAGTCGAAGCCACTAATAATGGACCCAAGGGGAAAGTTCAGGCCCAATTGGGAAAGACCCTACCTAGTCAAAAGGGTGATGAGGAATGTGTTGGGATTTATGTCCTAGAGCTTCATGTACTGTAAACAGAATTGATTATTGTAATAATAATAAATGCATTATTCATTTATCAAAGTTGTTTGATTTATATCGCATATTGTCCAATTGTCTTGTTTACCTTGATTACTTTTGTACCTTCAGACTTAATCTATGTTTGATGCACAAGAGGATTTAAGTCTGAAGTTAGTAATTTAAATAATTCCATAGAGAGCAAACAAAGAGGGTACTTTGTTTGTGGTTTATCTATAGCTGCGGTCCATTCTATACTTGTATGACAATCTTGATCCGGGATCGTTCATGTAGAGACATGGTAATGGAGGCACCTTGTATGATGAGATCATATAGGATTGGACTCAGATAAATACGAATTTCTTTTAATATATGTTAACCGAAAAAATTCATTTTATCTAATAGATGGTCATATATGGATTCGATCTTAATCTTGAGTGTAATACAGACTATGTCCTTTGATTTACTATGGTGAGGTTGGTGTTGCATTCCCGGCCAATAACTATGTATTTTGGGGATATGGTTTGGTGTGTAGCTGGGAACGTTTTACATAGATATGGAATTTACTCCTTCTTACGAGAAGTAGAAAAATATCTGTTTTAAGAGTTGATTCGAGACTTGAACAATTTAATTTAAGCGCTCAACTTTTCTATTGAATAGAAATTTTTATATATCATAATTGTTATGATTAATTGTTCATTATAGAATCAATGGTGCTTTAGAGACAAAATATTTAGAGGGGTTTAATGGACTTTTGATCCGGCTCTATTTATGCGATATTCGTGAAGGGCTATAAGCAATATCTAATGACTATATCGATGGACACCGAAGATGTTCGATTTATTTAATCCATATACGGTAACATGATTTCAACATCGAGTTTTTAGTGGAATAACGCGGAGTTAATAATTCGTAATATTTGATTAAAGAGTTTAATTACTATTTCGAAATTATTGGAGCTCGGAACCGTAGGTCCATTTGGTCCCCGTGCTAGCTTGATTAACTATAGCAAACCTTGTTGGTAATCTAATAACCATATCCCAAGATCAAAAACCAAGCAAGATATATATAAGAATGAATTAGATTGAAGTAATGGCGGAAACAATACTCACAAATAGCCAAATGTGGATGCAATGGATGAAGCAAAATCCTCCTTTGTGCAGTGAAGATTTCGGCCAAGCAGTGAAGAGAAGCTCCAAGCTTGAATTTGATCCTTCCAAGCTCTAAGATGAGTTTCCCATATCACCTTGTATGATCCCTGATGGTGCTAGCCAAATTGTGTTCTTTATGTTCCAAACAAACACAAATTCTTCAAGCTTTTTGCAACAAAAACCAGAAATGAAGAAAATGGAGAGCCAAGAAACTGTCACAGTTTCGGTAATTAGAGAGGGAGAGAAGTTATTGATTTTTGTCTCAAAAATCAATTTATATTTATGTTATAATTATATTAAATAATAATATAAATATAACACAAACCATGCAAAGACTTAGAGTGTCTTACACTCAATTTCCATGCATTACCCTTGAGTATTATACACTATCTTCATGCATTGCATCTTGATTAAATAATGCAAATAATGACAAGTGTCATGTGGGCCCCACACGTTTCCAAATGAAAGTGGGCCCACTTGCACTCACGCGTTCGGGTTCGATATTTCCGAAATATCGAGCTTACGTCGCGACGTTAATTAAATCGAATTTAAATAAATAATTGCGCCTAGCGAAATTATTATTTACGTCGCTAACGAATTAATTCTAAATTAATTCGTTTGCCCGAATTAAAATCTAATTTCAATTTCGCGTCGAAATCGAATTCCGTTTATTATATCGAATATAATAATTTTACGATTAATTCTAAATTAATCGTCTCTCTCTCTTTATACAGTACTTTATCCGAGATAAAGTCTCTCCTTTATTAATCCAAGATTAATCGAGTTTGAATCATACGTCATCGGTGAATCTTCGGGAAGCGACCCAAGAGACCTCTAGATATGTTGGCAGTAAATCCGGTTGTCGAACTATTCGAACACGTACGTACCAAGTACTACGTTTTTACCGATTTACAAGACAAGGTTAGCTTCTAGCAAAACGCCATGCCTACCCAATTCTCTAGAAATATTCTTACTGGAATATTAGATCTATAACAGGCGTAGTATACCGTAGTATAGTGTATATCGAACCAGTATCGGATGATCACATGCTAGGGCTGGGGCTGGATAAGTGTCTGCCCCGTCCGAAACACATATCGGATGTCAAGCAACCAGTCTCTTTGAATCGGATAATCCTGACCTAGTCATATTATCCCGATGGTTGCAACCATTATAGAGTACTAGTTCTGAATCCCTCGCGATCATCATCTCCATATGTCTGAAGTGATACTTCCATCTTGACATCACACCCAGTACACTACGATTCTCGATAAAACCAGAAGAGGTATACACAGAACTCGTTAAAGCCCTGGACCACCAAACCTAAATTTTACCGATTGTCGTAAGTACTAGCGATGCAAGTCTCAGGTTAAGATCATATGCACCTACCCTGAAGCGGACTCCCATAGACACGCAGACATACTACCAATGGGACTCCGCGGGGTCTATCCAGAGCGAAGCTGTTTTCCGTACCATCGGTAAAACACAACCTCCTACCGCACTTGCATAAGTATCCAATACTTAAATATATGAGAACTATGCCGTTGTGCCCTCACAACATGCACAAGTGCAGTACTAGTCTATTCCGCATTATCGATGTCCAATCTCGATAATACTACGACTAGGGATATTTAATGATTAAACCTTTATGGATTGATACTGTCTCATATCATCACAATCCGGAACTAATCATAGGGACTTTTACCATTTTTATTTCTAAGTAAATAAATTACAAAACGGTAAAAGGCAATTTCATTACTACATAGTTAATTTTGTACAATAATACAATATCATTTACAAAATAGTGACGCTATGGGTCATTACTGTCTAACAATCTCCCACTTGGCCTATAGCCAGTCACTCAAGCATCTAATACCTGAACTATGTACATGTCGCTCAAACTTTTCCCGAGGAATAGCCTTCGTCAGCGGATCTGCAATATTATCCTCTGATGCGATCTTCTCGATCTTCACATCGCCACGATGTATGATCTCTCGAATCAGATGGAATCGTCGAAGAACATGTTTGGATCGTTGATGAGACCTTGGTTCCTTAGCCTGTGCTATAGCCCCGCTATTGTCACAATACAATGGAACGGGCTCAGCTGCTAACGGAACTACTCCTAATCCAATTAGGAATTTTCGGATCCAAACTGCCTCTTTTGCTGCTTCAGCTGCTGCAATGTACTCCGCTTCAGTTGTTGAATCGGCAACAGTATCTTGCTTGGAAGATTTCCAGCTCACTGCTCCGTTATTCAAGCAAAATATGTACCCGGTTTGCGACTTGAAGTCGTCTCTGTCGGTTTGGAAACTTGCATCGGTATACCCAGATACCTCAAGTTCTCCATCTCCATAGATTAAGAAAACATCCTTAGTTCTTTTAAGATACCTAAGGATATTCTTAACCGCCATCCAGTGATCCTGTCCTGGATCGGCCTGATATCGACTGCACATGCTCAAAGCATAGGACACATCAGGTCGTGTACATATCATGGCATACATGATCGATCCGACTGCCGAGGCGAACGGAGTCCGACTCATGTTGTCTCTCTCATCTTGTGTTTTAGGACACATGTCCCTAGATAGAAAGACGCCATGTGATGTTGGCAACAGTCCCTTCTTGGACTGATCCATGTTGAATCTCTTCAACACTTTATCAATATATGTACTCTGGGAGAGTCCAAGTAGCTTTCTCTAGATCTATCCCGGTAGATCTTTATTCCTAGAATAAAAGCTGCTTCTCCCAGATCTTTCATGGAGAATTTCAATGAAAGCCAAGCTTTCACCGACGTTAACATGGGAATGTCATTGCCTATAAGCAATACATCGTCGACATAAAGGACAATAAAAGTCAGTGCACTCCCACTAACCTTCTTATATACACAAGGATCATCTACGTTTTGAATGAAATCATATTCTTTTATGACCTCATCAAAACGTTGGTTCCATGACCTCGATGCTTGCTTCAGTCCATAAATGGACCGATTTAACTTACAAACCTTGTTTGCAAGTCTTGGTGCGATAAAACCGTCAGGTTGTTGCATATAAACATCCTCCAACAGGTTTCCGTTAAGGAAAGCGGTTTTAACGTCCATCTGCCATATTTCGTAATCGTAATATGCAGCTATTGCAAGCATTATCCGAATGGATTTAATCATGGCAACGGGTGAGAAAGTTTCGTCGTCATAATCAACTCCAAGTTGTTGACGATACCCCTTCGCTACAAGCCTAGCTTTGTACGTTTGAACGTTGCCATCCATGTCTGTCTTCTTTTTGAAGACCCATTTGCATCCAATAGGCTTTACGCCTTCTGGTGCATCAACCAGTGTCCAAACTTGGTTGGTATACATGGAATCCATTTCGGCCTTCATGGCCTCTTGCCATAAAGTGGATTCGATACCCTGTATCGCTTCCTCATACGTAGCCGGTTCAGTATCCTCAATAAGATTAATATCTACATGAGGTGAGATCAGGAATCCATACCTCTCAGGTATTACCCTGACTCTCTCTCCGACCTACGTAGCCCTTGTGTAATTGAAGATTGTGGTTCAGTCTCATCCTGGATGGACTGTTCATGTTCCGTTCTAGATTCAATGCCAGGAACAGTATCACTACGACTTTCATCGAGTTCTACTTTCCTCCTTCCACTAACCACTGCATTTAGGAATTCCTTCTCAAGGAAAACCGCATGTAGAGCAACAAATACTTTGTTCTCTTTTGGGTTATAGAAGTAATATCCTTTGGTTTCCTTAGGATATCCAACAAATAGGCATTTATCTGATTTGGGTTCAAGTTTGGTACCTTCCAAACGTTTGACGTATGCCCAGCAACCCCAAATCTTCAGGAATGAGAAACCTGGTTTCTTTCCTGTCCATATCTCATACGGAGTCTGTTCAACAGACTTTGACGGAACCCTATTCAAAATAAGAATTGCACTTTCTAATGCATGTCCCCAGAAGGATATAGGTAGCTCAGTGCGACTCATCATCGACCTTACCATGTCAAGCAAGGTACGGTTTCTCCGTTCAGACACACCATTTAATTGTGGTGTTCCAGGAGGAGTCCATTGTGAAAGAATACCATATTCTTTCAAGTAATCTTGAAACTCATTACTTAAGTATTCGCCACCACGGTCCGACCGTAATGTCTTAATACTCTTGCCTGTTTGTTTTTCAACTTCGTGTCGAAACTCTTTGAATTTCTCAAAAGTTTCCGACTTGTGCATCATTAGATACACATAACCATAACGTGATGCATCATCCGTAAAGGTTACGAAGTATCGATATCCACCTCTAGCCTGGCTAGACATGGGCCCACAAACGTCACTATGAACGAGGGCTAACAGTTCAGTGGCGCGTTCACCTTTACCACTAAAAGGTGATTTAGGCATTTTGCCTAATAAACAAGATTCGCAGACGTCATATGAATTTGGATCAAATCCGTCCAAGTACCCACTCTTCGAAAGTGTGGATATGCGAGTCTTGTTGATGTGTCCCAGACGACAATGCCACAAATAAGTTTCTTCTTTTGGATTACTCATTTTGAGCCTTTTGTTTGTTATTTTACATTTTGGAGATTCATTTATATTCAAAATATAAAGACCATTATTTGCATCAGCACTGCAAATTTCTGCATCATTCATATATAAATAACACCTGGTGTTTTTAAATACAAAAGTGTACCCTGTTTGGGTTAACAAAGATACAGAAATAATATTCCTAGTTAAACTAGGAACAAAATAACAGTCATTAGTTTAAGTACATGCCCCGAGGGCAGTTCCAAAACAAAAGTGCCTACGGCCAAAACAGCAACAGAAGTTCCATTTCCAACTCGTAGATCTACCTCCCCCGAAGCCAGTCTCCTGCTATCATGCAGATCCTGCACATCAGTACAAATATGAGAACCACAGCCAGAATCAAAAATCCAATTTTTATTAAGACTAGAAGTAGTCATATTTATCTCAATAACAAACATACCTGAGGCCGGAGCCTTGCCCGCCTGTATGTCCTCCTTATGTCCCTTGTTCATGCGGCAGTCACGCTTCCAGTGACCTCTTTTGCCGCATTTCAGGCAAACATCTTGAGACTTGTCCCTTGGCTTCCCAGAAGCCTTTGTTGACTTGGCCTTGCCTTTGTTCTTATGCTTCTTCTTCTTAACACCCCCAGTTGCCTTGAGCCCAGCTTTCGGCGTTTGAGATGTTGTTGCAAAGTGCGCCTCGCGCTTGTTGCCTTTCAGAAGTTCTTTCTCTGACTCCTTGAGAATCGACAACAACTCTCCAAGAGTGTCATCATCCGAATTCATCAGTTTGTAGTTGATGACAATCTGTTTCCAAGTATCGGGTAGTGACTGTAGAAGTACATCTATAGCCAGCTCAGACTCCAAGACTATACCCATACTAGCCAGCCAGTTCATCAATATCGGCTATCATTTGAGTCCCATGGACCTCAACAGAACTACCATCAGTCATACGGGGCGAAAGATTTCTTCACACTAACTCGTACCTCGCCATCCGCTTATTAGTGCGGTGAAGATCTTGCAATCTTGCCATCATATTATAAGGATCCAAGTCCCTATTTTGGCGACGAAAGTGTTGAGTCATTGAAGCAAGCATGATCGACTGAGCCGTGTCACAATCATCACTGTGAGTTTTCCATAACTCCAGCTCAAGTGGCTCAGTGGGCTTAGGCCCGAGAGGTCTCTGAATCGTATACAGTATCCTCTCTGCCCCAAGGACTATCCTTAGGTTCATTTCCCAATCAGCAAAGTTTGTCCCCTTAAAGACATTGTCACCCATGATGATCTCGGACATTTACCTTGCTTGCCATCTTAACTACGATAGTCCAACTATCTAGTTAACGATAAAATGGGTACAGTCAAACTGTTACAAGAAAAATAACATTTTATTAGTCCAACTAATGTTAAAAAATGACGAAATAAATTTTGTAAGCGCGTAAAGCTAAGTATCTGAATGAAATTGCAAACTCAATACTAGCCTCCCACTATTTTCTACAAGTCTCTAACCCTCTGTTGAGTACTCGGGAAATCCAATTTCCTAGTGGGCTAGGATCCCGTTAAATAACACACAACCTTGACTTTGGCCAACAAGTTGTATGATATTTAACTAGGTAGATCTCGAAGATCAATTGGATCCCATCCAATTCCTAGATCCGGTAGGTGGACATCCAAGTCCGAAACATATATATCTAATACATACGTCAATGTATCCAATACATTTTCCTAACCATTTCCTCTGAATCAACTAAGCCTTGGCTTTGGCACAACAAACCTAATGATTCCAGTTAAGCGGGACCCATTGACAAGGAAAGTTTCGTAATCAATGTCGATGGACAAGAAGTGATCTTGACTTTGGCCAACAAATCACAACTTGGACAGGACACCGATGTGTAACAAAACTCTCATGATTCAAACACATCCTCAATTGACAAAGGTCTTGACTTTGGCCAACAAACCAATGCCAATTTCGGATCTTGAGAAAGAATCATTCAACGGAAGGAAAATCGCTTAATATTGTTTGAGGGATTTTTCGCGTAATTGGCAACCAATTAATTTATCTTGTTAGGTCTCATCATCATACACCCTTAAGCATGCTTCTAAAACATCATAAAGCGCGTAAAGTAAAGTAATAGTGATATGCGGATGGATATATAAACAACTTGTTCCTAGAACAAATCACTCCCTTTCCTCTCCCCGCTAGCACTATTCTACTTCTACCCAATTACATAATACAATAAGAGAAACCTCATTTACATTGAGGGGAATTAGGTGAGAAGAGAATACAAAGAGATAAAGAGATAAGGCTGGACACGCAGGTCCAATTTATAAATTCCAAATTTACAATAATTTCTAAAATTACCCTTCCCTTCTAATATCCATCCGATATACACTATTCATACAACACATCCACATTCATTCATTCATTCAAGGCATGTTATACAACCAATCAAATCCAATTAATTAGTCTTTAATTAGGTGACAATACAATGTTCAAACAATTGTTTGCATTTGCGCGAGTCCAACTCGTTTTGAGAATAAATACATATGGTATGAATTCACGAATTATATCGAACTACTCGTTAAATCCAATTTAAGTCGTATTCATACTAATCCTATTATTTAATTCTAAATTAAATATATACACTTTTATTGTGCTTTTATAACTTAGATTCCAAATCTAGTTCTATTGGGTCTCAAAGCCCAACTAACATCTAATGTCCGTTTAATTAAAGTCCGATGGGCTTTCTATTGATTTCATTAGGCTTGGGCCTTGGTCAATGTGGGTCAAACCCAATTTCCAAGCCCAATAAGGAATCACCCTCATTTGCCATAAAACCAATATCAAGCCCATAAGGCCCAATTAAACATAAAAGCCCATTTATTACATTTGGACTTAAATGGTGTGATTTAGGCCCATTTTGGATCCAATCCAAATGGTCCAAATCTACTTGGCCCAACCAAGCCCATTTATGACCAAATATAATAGTTTTAGGCCCAATTCCAATTTAAGCCCAATTAACTAAATTTTAAAATTCCAAATTTTATAACTTAATTAATTAAAGTGTATGTTCATGATTAATCCTTTAA
This sequence comes from Zanthoxylum bungeanum, assembly GCA_019454045.1. Classification (NCBI taxonomy): domain Eukaryota; kingdom Viridiplantae; phylum Streptophyta; class Magnoliopsida; order Sapindales; family Rutaceae; genus Zanthoxylum; species Zanthoxylum bungeanum. The sequence goes on from SKCR01009519.1 coordinate 19,033, forward strand.
ATCAATATTCCCAAAATATCAAATTAATCTATTAATCATATTTTTATCTTAAATACATGTCCAACATTATTTAATCAAAAAATCAAGTCCCTAATCATCATCAAGCATTCGGCCAAGGTGATTAATATGGTTCCGATTTCGTTTTCAATCCAATCAATTCACAAATGATCATCTCCATATTATTTCAAGTCATCCAATGTCTTAAAATTAAAAAATCATCTAGTCCTCATGCTTGCATGTATTCGGCCAAGCCACTTTGGGGTTGGAAAAATTAATCCAATTCATTTTCCATGAAATTGATGATGTATAATCCATTTAACATACATCTAAGCATATTTAATCAAGCAAACTCATCAAATCATGCTTCAAACAATTTTCCCAAATAACATCCTAATATATTTGCATGCATTTTAGGCTCAATGATACCATTGTTGGAAATAATAACCATGTCCCAAGATCAAAAACAAGCAAGATATATATAAGAATGAACTAGATTGAAGTAATGGCGGAAACAATACTCACAAAAGCCAAATGTGGATGCAATGGATGAAGCAAAATCTCCTTTGTGCAGTGAAGATTCGGCCAAGCAGTAAAGAGAAGCTCCAAGCTTGAATTTGATCCTTCCAAGCTCTAAGATGAGTTTCCCATAACACCTTGTATGATCCCTTGATGGTGCTAGCCAAAGATGTGTTCTTTATGTTCCAAACAAACACAAATCTTCAAGCTTTTTGCAACAAAAACCTGAAAATGGAGAGCCAAGAAACTGTACAGTTTCGGTAATTAGAGAGGGAGAGAAGTTATTGATTTTTGTCTCAAAAATCAATTTATATTTATGTTATAATTATATTAAATAATAATATAAATATAACACAAACCATGCAAAGACTTAGAGTGTCTAACACTCAATTTCCATGCATTACCCTTGAGTGCTTTGTACACTATCTTTGCATTGCATCTTGATTAAATAATGCAAATAATGACAAGTGTCATGTGGGCCCCACACGTTTCCAAATGAAAGTGGGCCCACGTGCACTCACGCGTTCGGGTTCGATATTTCCGAAATATCGAGCTTACGTCGCGACGTTAATTAAATCGAATTTAAATAAATAATTGCGCCTAGCGAAATTATTATTTACGTCGCTAACGAATTAATTCTAAATTAATTCGTTTGCCCGAATTAAAATCTAATTTCAATTTCGCGTCGAAATCGAATTCCGTTTATTATATCGAATATAATAATTTTACGATTAATTCTAAATTAATCGTTCTCTCTCTCTTTTACGTACTTTATCCAAGAGATAAAGTCTCTCCGTATTAATCCAAGATTAATCGAGTTTGAATCATACGTCATCGGTGAATCTTCGGGAAGCGACCCAAGAGACCTCTAGATATGTTGGCAGTAAATCCGGTTGTCGAACTATTCGAACACGTACGTACCAAGTACTACGTTTTTACCGATTTACAAGACAAGGTTAGCTTCTCTAGCAAAACGCCATGCCTACCCAATTCTCTAGAAATATTCTTACTGGAATATTAGATCTATAACAGGCGTAGTATACCGTAGTATAGTGTATATCGAACCAGTATCGGATGATCACATGTAGGGCTGGGGCTGGATAAGTGTCTGCCCCGTCCGAACACATATCGGATGTCAAGCAACCAGTCTCTTTGAATCGGATAATCCTGACCTAGTCATATTATCCCGATGGTTGCAACCATTATAGAGTACTAGTTCTGAATCCCTCGCGATCATCATCTCCATATGTCTGAAGTGATACTTCCATCTTGACATCACACCCAACACTACACTACGATTCTCGATAAACCCAGAAGAGGTATACACAGAACTCGTTAAAGCCCTGGACCACCAAACCTAAATTTTACCGATTGTCGTAAGTACTAGCGATGCAAATCTCAGGTTAAGATCATATGCACCTACCCTGAAGCGGACTCCCATAGACACGCAGACATACTACCAATGGGACTCCGCGGGGTCTATCCAGAGCGAAGCTGTTTTCCGTACCATCGGTAAAACACAACCTCCTACCTACCGCACTTGCATAAGTATCCAATACTTAAATATGAGAACTATGCCGTTGTGCCCTCACAACATGCACAAGTGCAGTACTAGTCTATTCCGCATTATCGATGTCCAATCTCGATAATACTACGACTAGGGATATTTAATGATTAAACCTTTATGGATTGATACTGTCTCATATCATCACAATCCGGAACTAATCATAGGGACTTTTACCATTTATATTTCTAAGTAAATAAATTACAAAACGGTAAAAGGCAATTTCATTACTACATAGTTAATTTTGTACAATAATACAATATCATTTACAAAATAGTGACGCTATGGGTCATTACTGTCTAACAAACCTAATATAATTAGATTGTCTAATTATAAATGCTTACTTTCTATTTTATTTTTATTAATGAGATTAATATATTTATTATTTTCACAAATGAAAACGAACTATGTTAAATTAGTCTACTATACTTAAAATGTTTTTCTATAATTCTTTGATTTTATATAATCAAGTCTTATTATGAATAACAGGTAGTGGATATTACGAGATAATTGCTACAATATAATTGAAGGTAAATCATAATTATTAATATATTGGATTTTTATTTACCATTGGAGACAAAGCATAGGGCTTACATGTCATCCAAGCAATTATGTCTATTAGGTGTCTTAGATACACCTTAAAGTTTTGTCATTAGCTTATGCATTTTATGCTTTGGTATGGCCTCCATATTTATGCGTTCGCCATTGAAAGAAAGCATTGAATGCTTAATGACAAAGCCATTATCTTTAACTTAACATTTCTTATGCTTTGGTATGGCATTCACATTTTTGTGTTGGCCATTGCAAGAAAGCATTAGATGCTTAATGACAAGGTTAGTTGGCTTGTGTAAGAGAATATAATCTCTACCATTTCTCTCACTTCCTAAGGTTAACACTTTGCATTCATTCACACAATTATTGTGAGAAAGATTTGAGAGAAAATAGAGAATAACTTCAAATATTCACAAGTGTTGTGAGAGTATTTGAAATTCCAAAGAGCCAAACACCATTGTGACATCCTAAATCTCTAAATAGTTTAGAGTTTTAATCTTTATGAGTGAAGCCCACACTTCGTAGTTTCAAGTCATAGTTCGGAATATTGAGTGGTTGATCCAATGTTGGACACCAAAGGATTGATCTTGGCTACTACAACAAAGGAGAAGGCAAGGAAAATTTTGAAGATCCATACCGGACGGTGCCACCATAAGAAAATTCCGTCGCGCTAAGGAAAATCGTTTCCTACAATTGGCATCGAGAGCTAAAGGTTGAAAAGTGTTCTTAACACTTCTTCTTTAAAGTTTCAAGTTTTAATAATTTACATGTGATATAGATTATTGGAATGCATGTTTTGATGAGTAGGCATAATTAGATTCATGAGATGAATGGTTTTTAATGTTCATGTGTTGAATTTTTACTTTGATTCATGTGATGAATGTATTGCGTTGATCGTTAATTTTTCCGGCTCTTATTTTTAGTATTGAAATGTAAGACCATAAGGTCATATTCTTTCAAATGTTGTAAGTTCATTTCCTTTGTATAACTCTATTTTGTAACTCAATTTGTAACTTGGAGGTGATGCCGCGAAAGACTCATTACGAACCTATTTCACGAAGAACTCAACAACATACCATGGAACAAGATTTGAAGACCAAGGGATGCCTGGATTTATTGTACTAATTAATTAGTATAGAAAAAATAAGAGTTTGGTAAATGCAATTTATGGATGTACTTAATACTACATTCCGTTACGAGTCCGTAGAAAAAAACGAGGACTAAAACGGAGTCCGGAAGCTCCGGAACGGACTAAATGAAGTTGTAATGTTCCGACAAGCGTTTGAACGACCGTCAAACGCCACACAAACGTTAGTCCACAGACTGAAAATGTTCGAACTCCCGTCAAACGCCCGTCAAATGTTTCCAGCCCAGACTTGGGATTATATATGTTTTAAATTGTTTATTAACATATCATATAGCCTAGGGTGCCTAGTCTTGCATTTTCACATGCCATAACATGTAGACATGCATGATATTCAAGTCATAAAATATGATTTTATATACATTTAAAAATTAAATAAGAATATAAGATGCATGTAAACAGATTAATAAGATAATTAGTTTAAAGGTTTAAAAATTACGAATTCAAGTTTTAGAAACAAATGGACCTTATGGGTACATTATTTTCATTGGTATATCAGATGGAAACCCGGACGTAAATTCCATAGCCGATTCCGAATGGACGGTAATGTGGTCTGCACTCGGGATACAATACCACGTACCTTTGGAATAAATAATGAACAATCGATTAAATGGTTTAATGACATTTGGTTCGTTCGTTGAATTCTAAAATTTTTAAACCTAAAAGTGGACTAGTAATTTAAGAGTTATATGATTAGATCATTATAACAACTTGATTAAATTAGTTTAATTAAGTTAAATGGTTAGTAGAGACTAATCAG
>SKCR01009520.1:0-23504 GCA_019454045.1 Zanthoxylum bungeanum
TAAACCCTAAACCCTAACCCTAAAACCCTAAACCCTAAAACCCTAAACCCCTAAACCCTAAACCCCTAAACCCTAAACCCTAAACCCTAAAACCCTAAACCCTAAAACCCTAAACCCTAAAACCCTAAACCCTAAACCCTAAACCCTAAACCCTAAACCCTAAACCCTAAACCCTAAACTTTTTTTTGGAAAAGGTTACAAGTATATTCCAAAAGTGTTTTGTGTACAAGAGTACAAGGGGCATCCCCCAGGAAGGTGCTAAAAGCACAACAAGAACCGAAGTTCAAAAGCCGAAACAAAGCCCAAGAAAACAACAAACAAGAACAGAAAGAACCAAAGCCAAGACAGGCCAAAAACAAAACCCGGGAAGACTGCAAACAGCAAATTAGACGAAAAGAAGCCCACGCAAGCAGCCCAAAACAAAAACAGATTCGCAGCCTAGACCGCAAACCAGCCCTCTGACGCCATCAGCAAACCTAACGCATAAGCTACCAAAAGCCTCAAGCCCAGAAAGGCCCAATATAACCTCCAGTCAGCCGAAGCCCATGAGCCAGGAACGACAGCCCAGAACCCAGATCGGCCCAAAGACCAGTGCATAAGCCATGAGCAAAGATTGAAGAAGCCCACAGAACTAAAAGCTTACCGCCAAAACAAAAACAAACTTAAGTCCCACATCGATCATTGCAACAAAAAGAAACAAAATCAACTTCAGAGCAACAAACACCAACTTCAAACCAACACAACAGCAAACCCCAACTCAGAGGAGCCAACTGCCGAGAACAACAGCCAAGACCCACAAACCAAACACGAGCTGCCACCACCAAGAAGGGAACCAGCCAGCACACACAACAGAAAACAACTGAAACCAGAGCAAAAAACTAAGAGCAGAACCATTTGGTCCCCTGCCTTCCCAAACTACCATATAGGAAATAATTTGAGGATGAAAATCAGTGCCGAGGCCGAACCCCTTTCCGTTTCTTCCCCTTCATTTTCTGTCTCTGATTCGAAAGAGAGTAGTCCCTATCTACTATAGATTTGGCTTTTGAGATACTGGACTTCATTCCCTCACCTGAATTTCCAGAGGAATCATCCAAGTCTTTCCCTGCATCAGAAGGAGAGCTGTGTTCTGGAGTAGCAGGTCCTTCCTTTCTACCTCTTCCTAAAGAGCCTAAATTTTCCAAGTGTGAAATTGGTTTTTGCTTTCCCCAAGCAGCTAATGAGTCCCCTTCGCATCCAAGATTAACAAGAGAGGCGGGGGCTGCATTATCATCCTCAGGCAGACTTGTCTTACTGACCACCATGGTCCCCTCATTTGAACAGGCAGTGTCCCCAAGTGCTTCATTCATCTCCTGTTCTGTGGAGTTACAAGTTTCCTGAGAGAGCGCCTCAATTGATTGAAGACCCTCAGAAACCGAAGGCTCGCCAATAGTCCTGAAGTCCCTTCCAAATAATTTTTCTGCGTAAGTCAATGGTCTATTTATTTCCCCATTCTCTTTACCAGAATCCAAATCAGCCTCCCTTACTTGACTACTGGAAGTTTGCTGTCCCTCATTAGCCTCTCCAACTATTCCATCCAGCCCATCAGCCTCCAGATTGACTTTTTCCAAAGTAACTACTGGTGCTAGAATCTCCTGGCCATTCTCCTTCCTAGGCTCCCCATTAACCTTCTGCCCCACCGTGGACTTCACTTCACAATTGTGCCCATACACACAACATTGTGAACATCGCTGAGGTTTCCATTCATACTCTACCCCAACCCGAATAGGTTCGCTTGACAGCTTGCAGTTCAGAACAAAATTATGAACATACGGCTTACTAGCATCCACTTCGACACACACCCTTGCATATGACAGCCGAGAGCGCTCATGAGTGGCTCTATCACATGACAAGGGTTTCCCTACAATTCCTGCCGCAAAGCTCAAGGCCTTATTTGACCACAAAGTGAAAGGCAAACCCCTAAGTTTCACCCAAACTGGTACTTTTGAGAGCTTACTTTTGTCGAACACAAAGCAAGCGTTCCACTGTTGGAGCATCATAAATTTCCCCCCAAACAGCCAAGGTCCATCCGCAAGGACCTCCTGGACTTTTTCTTCATTCAGGAAGCGAAAGATGAAAAAACCTTCATAGGATTGAACCGATTCAATGCCATAATTTTTCCATTCCCGCATTGCAATAGCACGGGCTGCATGATAAGGAAATGGAGAACCCGGAATGAAACCCACTAGACAGCAAGTCCAATCCCCAAAATTTTCCTCAATAAACTCATCAGGCATCGAGTAAGCCGAGTGCCCATATTCCTGAGCTAGGTCACTATCCAGACAATATCTCGATTTAACCGACGAGGCACGAATCTTGTCAGCCCAGGATCCTCTTGAAACAAATTTCCCCTTAGCATTAGCGTTCCCGGCATTTCCAGAACCCTTTGCTTGAGCAGCTTGGGCAGTTTGATGCTGAGAAGATGAAGCTGGCACTTGACTATGCAAAGAGACATTAGCCTTTCCATTTGAACCTTCATCAAAATTTCCTTTCTTGGCTAGCCCATTTGGCCCAATCGGCCCAACTTTGCAGCCTGTCTGCGTTTCTTTCCCTTGCACGTGACTTTTAAAATTGACACGAGCCTTAGTATTTGAGATGGCCCCCAAGTTGACCTTCATAACTTGCCCATACGGCTCTGCCAACGGCCCATTCAGCCCTTCAGTGTTGATAGTTTCTACCTCTTTCCCAGGCCTACGAAGAGGCAGTTCCACCTTTTGGGCCAACCGCTTAGCCTCCATCTTATTGACCCAATCCTCAAGCTGCCCACTATGGCTTGTCAACTCCTTCAAAGCGCCATCAGCGCCCTTAACAACCTTACCACGTGAAGCCATTAAAACTCACGTGACAAACAAGAATCGCATCCAGAAACAAGACGCAGGAAGATCAAACACTGAAAAAAAACAAGAACAGTTTGAAGATGGCAAGAACACCCAGCCAGTCAACGCCAGTCAACCATGAGAATACTCCAAAATTGACCACAATTTAGCCAAGAAAGAAGTAAATCAAGGCCAGAAAACTGACGCCCAGGTCAAAACCAGTATAACCTCAGTTTTTCAACAAAAAACTCACAAAAACTCAGCAGAATTCAAATTTGGCCTCTCGCTCGTCAATATTTCAAACCAGAAATTTGCAAATTCCAAAAATTCTGGTTCAAAATCAGTGAAATCAGCCACCAAAAGAGAGATAAAAGCAAATTAAGACACTTGTTGACTCGGAAATCCAAGATTAACACAACAATTGGCCTTAAATTTGCCGAGAGAGTCTCCCTAAGGTGGAAGAAGTTGAGAGAGTTTGATGAGAGAGAAAATTTTAGAAAGAGAAAAAATTGACCAAATGAATCCCCCCTAAACCCTAAACCCTAAACCCTAAACCCTAAACCATAAACCCTAAACCCTAACCCTAAAACCCTAAACCCTAAACCCTAAACCCTAAAACCCTAAAAACCCTAAACCCTAAACCCGAAACCCTAAACCCTTAAACCCCTAAACCCTAAACCCCTAAAACCTAAACCCTAAACCCTAAAACCTAAACCCTAAACCCCTAAAAAACCCTAAAAACCCTAAATCCTAAACCCTAAAACCTAAAACCCTTAAACCCTAAACCCTAAACCCTAAAACCTAAAAAACCTAAACACCCTAAAAACCCTAAATCGTAAAAACTCTAAACACTCTAAACACAATGAACCCTAAACCCTAAACCTTAAATCCTATCCAATAAACCTAAACCCTAAACCCTAAACCTTAAATCATAAACCTTAACCCTTAAACCCTTAAATCATAAACCTTAAACCATCAACACTAAAAATCCTAAATCCTAAACCCGTGCTAAAAGCACAAAATAAGGAACCAAAGGTTCAAATATAGCCTATTACACGGCCCAAGAAATCATTGCTAAAAAACAATTTCAAAAATCTAAACAGGCCTAGCCGAAGCGTCAGACCATAGAGAACAACCCACGAAATCCATTGCAGGCCATATTGCAAATGTGGCCCACATGGATCACGCTCACACCCCACGTTCAATGAAGTCCACGTGCTTATAACGAGCTCATAACATCAATCAGGCTAAAACTCAGCCCACGAGCTTCATTACACCCAGCCTACGGCAGCCAGCCCACACACACCAATTGCGTGACAAACCTGGCCCATAGACGTTAGCCCACAGACGAACACAACCAAGTAGATGAGTCAGCGCCCACCCAAGCCCAGCTCCCAAGCCCAAGCACTTCAGTCAATTTGAAACTTAAAAATAGCTCATGAGCTGTCGGCCCATTAGCCATGCATATCAATTTCTTCAAACGAGAAAACCAGTCCACAAGAAGTGGTTTACGCCTTTTAGTCCACAAAATGCCACAAAAGGCCTAATGGCCAAACCAAAACAAGCAAGCCCACGCATACGTTAGCCCAAACAGCCCAAGTTTACGTGCAGCATGCCTAAGTTAACGTGGAGCATGCCCACCACCCAAAGCTCGAGAAACAGCCCATCACGTCCAAATAAAATCCACCTAAGAAGACCGAAGAGGTCCTTGACAGGTCCCTAACAGCCCACATTACTCAAACACCATAAAATCCATTCATCCATGAGCCCACTTAACAAATGAAGCCCACAAAAGCTTCCAGGAGTCCCACATCGTCTGGGAAGGAGAAACCACTAAATCCAGCAATTGCTCACGAGTAGCAATTGTTCACGGTCCAAGCGACTATACCAAACAGCAGCTTCCAAAGCCTTCTTATTTCCAGCTGAGACAGGGGGGCATCCAAGCTGAAAAAAACCAAAGGAGAAACAAAGCCACAAACTTCAGCTCACCAAAGCCGAACACACAAACCAACAAAATGCATTTGCTTTTCACGTCCACTTTCAACAGGCCCAAAAGGCCGATTAGGGTTTGGGGTTCTGGGGGTTTGGGTGTTTGGGGTTTGAGTTTTAGGGTTTTAAGAAATTGGATTTGGGGTTTATGGTTTTGGATTTAGGATTCCAATATAATAAAAAAGCCCAAGGGTATACAAAATAAACATGCATGCTAAGAGAACAACAAAAGCCCTGCATTTGGCCTATGCGCCAGGGTAGACTTGAGCCGAGACAAATAATATAACACATGCAAGGGAGCACGTGGGTGAAACCCCAAGCAGCCCAGCCCACACATGCGTGACTCGCCTAAGCACCCAGTCCACCACGAGCCCATTCGCCCAAATTAGGCTCCACTCGCCACACATGCATGGGCCATGCAATAAAGCCCATTTATGCCAGCCACTTGCAGGGCCGAAGTCAAGCAATCCAAACCTGTCACCACGCCCAAAAAGACCATAAGAAAACCACATGCGATTTATGCTCAAAATTCAAGAGTTTAAGACCAGCCCAGGAACACTAAGCCCAATCCGCCACTCGCCCATTAGCCCACATCGCATGATTTTCCACACCTAGAGCCACTGAATGCTGCCATACTCTGCCGCATGAGATGTAACGCTCGCAAGCCAAGAAGCTCACATGGTATGATGGCCCACTCGTCAAGGTAAAATTATGAGATGAAAATTTTCTACCACGTGTCATGCAAGCAGCAAAGCAGAAAAACCAAACAAAAATCAAGTTGTGGCAGTAGAAAAGCTTATCACGATTCACGTAGCCCATCACGTGAAGAGTGTGGAGCTTTTACAGCCCACCCACTGCCAACTCGTGATTTGCCTGACATAACACGCCAATTCTGCAGCTCCAATTAATGCACACTGCCCAAATGATGAACTTAATCTTCAAGGCCAAAAAAAGGTGAGAGAATTTTAGAGAGAGGAAAAATAAGCATAAATGAGCCCTTCTCCTAAACTTTAAATTCTAAACTTTTTTTTTTTTTGGAAAAAATTACAAGTATATTCCAAAAATATGTTTTATATACAAAGTACAAGAGACTTCCCTTAGGAAAGTGCTACAAGTACAAAGAACCGAAAGTTAAAAAACCAAAGCACATACAAAAAAAAACCAAAGTGGCCCAAAGCTACATCAAGCAATAAGCCCAAAGCCTCTAATATCCAAACAAATAGAAAATGGCCCACATAAAATGTCAGCACTCAACCGAATAGCTCCGTGTGCAATACTGAGGATGCTACGACCCCAGACGCACTTGAAAACGACAGCCCAGAACGAGCCCACAAACCACGCGCGCAAAATAAGCCCAGTTGCCTCAACCAGCACACACACATTTCAGCTCATAGCGCACTAAATCAGCCAGCCCAACCAAATTTGCTACACACAGCAGTTTGAGCAATCAGGCCATAATCGGCCCAGCCCCATGCACCAAAAAAATGGGTCTAACAAAAACAACCCAACTCATCACATCCAGGCTAAATCATCAATCAATCCACAGTCCGAAAACGAGCCGAAGGAGTACTGACATGAATCCACAGATGCTATCAAAAGCAGCCCACGTACATCAGTTCCACCAATATTAGCTGCCCACATACAAACAACGCTGCCAGACAAGCCATGCCAAATATGTCAATAGAGAGAAAATGGCTGATTTTTATTACAAACCCAGCCCAAAGATCACAACTCCGAAGCCAGCCATGCCCTTCATCCCAGCACACATATGGTTTTGATTTGCGAGATTTTTAAGCCCAAGAAGTGAGCCCAATCTTCAAAGTCTCCCACGTAATAGCCGAGATGAACAAAGCAAAGTGGCCCAACATTTCAATAAACGAAGTTTCCACAGTCTCTGCAACCCACAAACGAAAACGAGACATGTACCAAGCCCAATTAATAAGCCCAGCGCATGAACTGTGAAATTAGTAGAAAATTCGAGCACTCCCAAATCCATATAGAGACCCAGGTCCCACATCGCCCAGGAAGTTGCATACCCCAAACAAGCTACAATAACCATGAATCGTAGGCAGCATCCCCTCACTACTCCATGGAAAATAAGATATATCCTCCCTATAAGTATACACGCCTTTCACCAGTCCCACATCAGCCTTATACTTGGACGAGATTTTCCTCATTTCAAAACTGCCATGTTTCTTCATATCCTATAGCTGCCCCTTCTATTGAATACGCTACTGTTCACGGCTAGTAATTAGTAAAAGAGTGCTACATCGTCAAAACATAATCTGATGATGGCAATCTGGGCTAGCATGACATTCAAAAGCACATTATCTTCTTGCACGCTGACACCCTCCCATGTCCATCACATACACCAAACACACTGAACGAGATTTTGCCCAGAGTAGGCTAGTCTTGTTTCTTCGTATTTCTACGCTACTGTTCAAGACTTAGCTAAAGCAAGGCTGCTACATCGTCCAATGAATTTGACGAAGACGGAGAAAGGGGATATGATGCTCAAGACGCTGACCGATATGTGATGATGATGTGATCTTCCTCCCTGTCAAGCCCGAGACCATTGATTTCTTCACTGAGTTCTGGCTCCTCCCCAGATCAAAGCGCTACTGCTCAATGGAAAGCTACAGCAAGAGGTGCTACGCTACCAAAACCACAACTCAGACAAAAATCCTAAACAACCGTGTAAGAGCACAGGGTTCCTGAAATGAGAAGTGAGGCTAGCTAGCTCAGATTTCCATATCTTGGCAGCTCGGTTTGAAGAATCAGTTCAAGCAACCCAGATTTTGAAATGCCAAAACAGGCCAAAAGTGCAGTAGGCCCATTAACCGGCACAAGCATAGCACACATCACATCCACGTGCAATGAAGCACGTGATATTATTAAAATGTTGCAAAGCAATACTGGAAAGGCTAGCCCAAAGCACCAAACGAAATCAGGCCCTAAGGGTCCCTCAAAATGTTGCAAAACCATTAGAAAATGCCAATAATTCCAACATAACAAATAGGCCCAAACGCATATCAACAAGGTTGGTGTTCTCTGCCAATCAGGCAATCCGCCAAGCACACCGTTTAATCATGAAAAGAGGCCAAAAGAATCATCGGCCCAATTATAATCGTGAAACCCGGCCGAGCCCATTAATCGCCGCATCACCGACTGAAAAGCCAGCTCGTGCACTTTTGAAGATGCACGTGACAGTGATTGAGAATAAGCCCAATCAGGCTCATATGCCAATCAACAATACCCAAATAGCAAGAGAGCAGGCCCAAGCTGTAGCATCAACCCCACAAACAAAATATTTCACAAATTCAATCCAAAAACAGATCAAAAGAAGAAATAATGAAGAACAAGTTGAAGATCATGATGAACAGTTGCTACCAACTGCAGTTTAACCATTCCAATCTCAAGTGTCTGCCCCGTACGAAGCATATATCGGATCACAAGCAACTAGTCTCTTTAATCGGATAATCATGACCTTGTCATATTATCCCGATGGTTGCAACACATTAGAGTACCAGTTCTGTATCCCTGCGTGATCATCATATCCATATGACTCAAGTGATACTTTCGTCTTGACATCACACCCAATACATTATGATTCTCAATAAACCCAGAAGAGGCGTACGCAGAACATGTTAAAGTCCTGGACGACCAAAACCAAAGCATATTGATTGTCACAAGTAATAGCGATGCAAGTCTCAGGTTAAGACCAAATACACCTACCCTGATTCGGATTCCCATAGACACATAGTCATACTACCAATGGAACTTCGATGGGTCTATCCAGAGCGAATCTGTTTCCGTACCATCGGTAAACACAACCTCATATCACACTTGCATAAGTATCCAATACTTAAATATATGAGAACTATGCTGTTACGATTCCATAACACGCACAAGTGCAATACTAGTCTATTCCGCATTATCGATGTCCAGTCTCGATAATACTACGACTAGGGATATTTAATGATTAAACCTTTATAAATTGATATTGTCTCATATCTAATAATCAGGAACTAATCATAAGGACTTTTATCATTTATATATTTAAGTAATCAAATTACAAAATGATAAGATGCAATTTCCATTGTCACATAGTTAATTTGTACAAAAACCACAATGTCTTTTACAAATAGTGACGCTATGGGTCATAATTGTCCAACAATCTCCCACTGGCCTATAGCCAGTCACTCAAGTATCTAACATCTGAACTATGTACATGTCGCTCAAACTTTTGTTGAGGAATAGCTTTCGTCAGCGGATCTGCAATGTTGCCCTCTGATACGACCTTCTCGATCTTCACATCACCACGATGTATGATCTCACGAATCAGATGGAAACGTCGAAGAACATGCTTGGATCGTTGATGAGACCTTGGTTCCTTACCATGCGCTATAGCCCCGTTATTATCACAATACAATGGAACGGGCTCAGGTGCTAACGGAACTACTGTTAATCCAATTAGGAATTTACGGATCCAAACTGCCTCTTTTGCTGCTTCAGCTGCAGCAATGTATTCTGCTTCTGTTGTTGAATCGGCAACAGTCTCTTACTTGGAAGATTTCCAGCTTACTGCTCCGTTGTTCAAACAAAATATGTACCCGGATTGCGACTTGCAGTCATCTTTATCGATTTGGAAACTTACATCGGTATACCCAGTGTGGGTGCTGGATTTCGGCCGAGGTCCACAATTAAAATTTGGAAGTATGGGCACTAACAATCCTGCAAAAACAAAGAAGAATGAACGAGAGTAGACTGCCTACCGGTGTGGTAGGTACCGGGGACACTCCGACGCCCAAGTCAGTAATGATCAGTAAATATGTAAGATGTGAAAGTAAAGTTTGATGTTACCTTAAATTCTTTTGGTAGCCGTGAGGGCGGTGATAAGTGTTTAAAGGGTTGGAGTATTCTAAGATCGTGTCAGAGAGCAGATACTCATAAGAAAAAAGTTGAACTCTGCCATCTCTCTTGAATTTCGTTCCAATTTATAGATGAAGATCATCATTGGCAGCTGGCGTAAGTCCCACCATGTGCTTCGTGTATTTGATAAAAAATCTGGGCAGGTGAGAATAAGTTTTATGTCGGGCAAAGTAGAAGAAGAGTAGTTGATATAATTTAGAGGTTTTTGTATTTAAGCTTATGACTTGATTGTGATACAATAATACACAGATCTTGGGCCTGGTCTTTACTTTTGGGCTTTGCATACTATTTTGGGCTTTCAAGGTAAAGACGATTTTATCCTTGGCCCATTTTTGGTTCGTACAGTTTGTCCCTTACTCTCTAAGTCAAAAAAGTTTTGTCTTGGAGAGTATATACATTTGTGCCGAATGATACTAATCACAAAAAGCACGTGATAAGAATGCATCACCTTTTGTCGAATGGTTTATAAAAGTTTTGTGCAAAATGCGGGTTTTTTGGAATATATCGTGTATATCATCTGGGCAGACGAAGTTTTAGTCTTTCTGATTTGACTTGACTTATGGTAATTGACTCTTGGTCGCCTGATCAGTTTTGAGATTCATGGATACATTTGACTCGACATAAGTAATGGGGAACATCCTCTAGTCAACTGAACCGAATGTAGGTTTAGGAGTTCCACTTGACTCGACAAGAGTCATGAGGAATGTCCCTTTGTCAACTGAACCAAATGCAGGTTCAGGAGCCCAACTTGACTCGACAAGAGTCATGGGGAATGTCCCTTTGTCGACTGAACCAAATGCAGGTTCAGGATTCCAACTTGACTCGACAACAGTCATGGGGAATGTCCCTTTGTCGACTGAACCAAATGCGGGTTCAGGAGTCCAACTTGACTCGACAAGAGTTATGGGGAATGTCCCTTTGTCGACTGAACCAAATGCCGGTTCAGGAGTCCAACTTGACTCGACAAGAGTCATGGGGAATGTCCCTTTGTCGACTGAACCAAATGCAGGTTCAGGAGTCCAACTTGACTCGACAAGAGTCATGGGGAATTTCCCTTTGTCGACTGAACCAAATGCAGGTTCAGGAGTCCAACTTGACTCGACAAGAGTCATGGGGAATGTCCCTTTGTCGACTGAACCAAATGCGGGTTCATGAGTCCAATCTTGACTCGACTAGAGTCATGGGGAATGTCCCTTTGGCGACTGAACCAAATACAGGTTCAAGAGTCCAAGTTGACTCGACAAGAGTCATGGGGAATGTCCCTTTGTCGACTGAACCAAATGCAGGTTCAGGAGTCCAACTTGACTCGACAAGAGTCACGGGGAATGTCCCTTTATCGACTGAACCAAATGCAGGTTCAGGAGTCCAACTTGACTCGACAATAGTCATGGGGAATGTCCCTTTGTCGACTGAACCAAATGCTGGTTCAGGAGTCCAACTTGACTCGACAAGAGTCATGGGGAATGTCCCTTTGTCGACTGAACCAAATGCAGGTTCAGGAGTCCAATTTTGACTCGACTAGAGTCATGGGAAATGTCTCTTTGTCGACCGAACCAAATGCGGGTTCAGGAGTCCAATCATGACTCGACTAGAGTCATGAGGAATGTCCCTTTGTCGACTGAACCAAATGCAGGTTCAGGAGTCCAATTTTGACTCGACTAGAGTCATGGGAATGTCCATTTGTCGACCGAACTAAATGCAGGTTCAGGAGTCCAACTTGACTCGACAAGAGTCATGGGGAATGTCCATTTGTCGACCGAACCAAATGCAGGTTCAGGAGTCCACTTGACTCGACAAGAGTCATGGGGAATGTCCCTTGTCGACTGAACCAAATGCGGTTCAGGAGTCCAACTTGACTCGACAAGAGTCATGGGGAATGTCCCTTTGTCGACTGAACCAAATGCGGGTTCAGGAGTCCAACTGACTCGACAAGAGTCATGGGGAATTTCCCTTTGTCGACTGAACCAAATGCAGGTTCAGGAGTCCCACTTGACTCGACAAGAGTCATGGGGAATGTCCCTTTGTCGACTGAACCAAATGCGGGTTCAGGAGTTTCTTTTGAGATGTGTCGAATGTACTATCTACTCAATATTTTAATCATTTGTCGAGTGATTATAAGGTATGCACCGGGGTTTGCCCCAATTATTTTTTCATGAATGAAAATGACCTCCCTATCCAATGATGTCGCGTCAAATGGTGAAGGCAGTCATGAAGAGAATTTTGTTGCTGAGAGCAAGTGGTGTCAAGTAGTGACAATCCAGAATTCATCATTCTTTGCGATGAAATATTTTATATTTCTTAGATCTTCCACGCGTCGTTTAACGGAATAAAACCTATCGCAAATAACGAGGAGTCTTTTGGCGGGAAATGAACCGCCAAAAGAAGTAGTATAAGAGTGGCTTGATGGATTCATTTGTTTCATTCACAAGATCAACGATTTGGGA
Source organism: Zanthoxylum bungeanum (assembly GCA_019454045.1). Lineage (NCBI taxonomy): Eukaryota > Viridiplantae > Streptophyta > Magnoliopsida > Sapindales > Rutaceae > Zanthoxylum > Zanthoxylum bungeanum. The sequence continues at coordinate 12,218 of SKCR01009520.1, forward strand.
GAGAACTTCAAGGCTTCAAGGTACTTCTTCAAAACTCTCTTCGCGTTCTTCATTTCCTTTGAATATTCATAGAGTAGATTCAAACTGTTCTTAGCTAAATTAGGCTGTTTGATCTCTTGAATCATATGTTATTTGGTGGACTTGTGTTTTGGAGAGGGGAGTAGGATTTGATCTTTAAGAAACCCAAATCTTAGAAATTATTTGTTTGTAGACTCGTCGATTAGAATATGTCGAGTGGAGACTCTTTAGAAAGTTTAGGAGAACAGATCGATACATTCGTAGGAGTATCATCGAGTGAATCAACAGAAGAAAAATCATTAAGGGAATGGTCGCGTCAAGAATTATTCGAGGAGGGACCTGTAACTGTTTTGTCGCGTGAAATTCCGGTGCATGCAATTCCTATTAGATCATTGGCAGCTGTCGAGGAGTTTAGTGGAGCGGTGAGCACAAGTGAGCCGACCAACATACTAACCAAGAACCCAGCTAGTCGAATGACGGCTAGTTTGCTGATGGAAATTAGGAGTAAGTATAGATTTCCTAGATCAATGGAGTTGAGGGTGCCCTTGCCGTCTGAAAGAATCGATTATAAAATTCCCGGGTGGATTGGTTTTTATGTAGTACCGTTTTCTAATGGGCTTAGATTCCCCATTCCGAGGTTAGCTTGGGAAATTTTGGATCATTATGGGATCGCTCCTTCACAACTAATGCCGAATGCTTGGAGGATTTTAATGTCGATTGAATGCTTAGCATTCGAACAAGGGTTATTTTTTGAGGTGAATGACGTTTTATATTCATACTACCTCAAGGAGCACTTAACTGAAAAAGGGATATACTTTGTACCTTCGTCGTAAGAGGGAACAAATAGTTATGGGGCTTCCAACGAACGATAGGGGTAATTGGCAGTCGGACTATTTCTTTGTGAGGAATGAGGGTATCTTTGGGTCGACTGGAATGGGTCGTGTTTCAGAATATTGGAGTGTATTTAGTGAGTATCAGTTCCTTCTATTTATTGATAATTTATCAATGTTATTGTCGTATGATACTAATGTGTGGATTGTTTGTTATGCAGGTCCCTTTCGAAACAGTTTATTCGACAAAACACCTCTTATTTTGTCCAACACTAAAGCTCTTCTTGATCTTCCCGTCGAACAAAGAGATTGGAGGATAATCTTGGTAGAGCATAGATTAAGAGCAACATTAGTGTGGAAAGAAATCTTCGAATCAGAAGGTATATCTACCCCTTTGGCACTTTCTAAACACGTATTGGAAGTCATCTACTGTACTCGGTCGATTCGAGCTTTGTACGGAAAGGTGTTGTTTATAAAGACATTAACTCCAAAAGAAATTTTATGCGCAGAGGACATGATGTCGAGGCAAATAAAAGTAGCATCAATTGATGAGTTGAAAAGCCGAAAGAAGGCTAGGAAGCTCAAGATAAAGGAGCCAGAAGTGGAGGTTCCAGAACCACAATTGGTTATCGTCGACTGGAACTCCAAAGATTAAAGGGAAGTCGACTGAAATTATTGTCAAATGGGGGAAAAGGAAGGCGGATGAAATTGAAGAAATCGACAATATAATCGTCAGGATTCCATCAGGGTCGACTGCAATTTCTGACCCATCAAGCCTTGACCCTTTTATCAAGAAGCTTCTACTGGAAGAGGATGAACAAAGGCTATCCAAGATTGGCCCCGTCGAGTCAATGAAAAAGGCTGCGGCTTTAAATTACCAAGTAAGAAAGTAGATAATTTTTCATAATAATTTGTAGAATGGATTCTAATCAAGTCCTTTTTCCAGGCAATGGAGTGTAGCTTACATATGCAACGATATGTCGAATCGACTCTCAAGAAGCAGAGAGAAATGGAAAAATCATTCGCAGCGATGAAAAAGGAAATGGTCCAAATGAAGTCGCTTGGGAAAAGGAATGCTGAATTGGAGAAGGAGTTGAAGGAGGTGAAGGCAACACTTCAGATGGAAAAGGAGACTTCTGAGGTTACAATTGAAGGTTATAAGGATGCGTTCGAGAATGTGAAGAAGGAGAATGATGAATTACTTGAGAATCTTGAAGGGATTGCTCTTGAATCAATGATGAAAGAACGTAGTCATCTGATGAAGGATTTCCTTGAAGGGAAGACATGAGCTTGGGAACCAGAGAAATGGATTCAAGAGTATGACCGACTATTGGCAGGAATTTCTTTTTCAAACGAGGGTGATGAGGAAGAGAAAGGTGAAGAGGTCGACTCGAAAGTGGCTGAGAGAGAAATAATTGACGGCGAGGAAGCGGCTGAAGTTCAAGAAATGGATAAGAAGAATGAAGAACTTAGTCGAATGGAAATCGAGCCGACTATTCAAGTTCAAGATATTCCTGCACCTGAAGTTGCTGCTGACGTATTCCGGAAGAAGCTACTCCAGAAATTTGAATCTCTTTGAATTTAATTTATCGCATTTGTAGAACAATTTTAATGACTTAATGATATTTTGGGATTCCTGCACCTGAAGTTGCTGCTGAACGTATTCCGGAGAAGCTACTTCAGAATTTGAATCTCTTTAATTTTTTTATCGCATTTGTAGAACAATTTTAATGACTTAATGATATTTTGGGATGATATTTCAAATGAGAATTTGTTATTAAGTCGAATCACACAATACATAAAGTAGAAAATCACTCTGAACCTTAAAATATGAATAAATGCACGCATAAATTACCGGTAAAATTGCTTAAGGTGAATTGCATTCCAACTATTGTGAATTTGTCTCCCCTCAGTTGTTCGTAATTTGTAGGCTCCATGTCCAACAACTCTTGTGATGATGTATGGCCCTTCCCAATTTGGCCCCAACTTTCCATCTCCAACTTCTTTTGTATTTTGAAAAACTCTTCGTAGTACCCAATCCCCTTCCTTGAAAGTTCTGCTTCTGACATTTTTATTGAAATATCTAGTCATTCTTTGTCGATGCGTCGCTAGTCGAATGGATGCACGATCCCTCAATTCTTCAATTGTTTCCAGGTTAAAATTCATAAGTTGTTGATTCGTATCATCGTTGAGCCATTGGTAACGGGGAGATGGGATGGTTTCTTCAGTTGGTATCACAGCTTCTGTCCCAAATGCAAGAGAGAACGGAGTTTCTCCTGTGGAGGAACGGATAGTCGTCCTATATGACCATAAGACCCCTGGTAGCTCATCCGCCCAAGCTCCTTTTGCTTTTTCTAATCTTTTCTTTAAAGTATTTAAAATTGTCTTGTTGGAAGACTCGGCTTGACCATTTGCTTGTGGGAATCGAGGGGTTGAAAAACTTAATTTGATCTTCCAATTTTTGCAGAAGTCTTGGAAGTGATTGCTGATAAATTGTGAACCATTATCAGTCACAATCTCTTTGGGAACGCCGAATCGACATATGATGTTCTTCCAGACAAATGATTGAACTTCTCTATCTCGTATCTTGGCGAAAGAGTCTGCCTCAATCCACTTTGAAAAATAATCTGTTAACGCCAGCATGTAGACTCGTTGACCAGGGGCGGTTGGTAGTTTTCCCACAATATCCATTCCCCATTTCATAAATGGCCACGGGGAGAGAGTGGGATTTAATTTCTCAGGAGGGAGATGTGAAATCGGAGCGAACCTTTGACATTTCTCGCATTTCTTCGTATAATTTGCTGAATCAATCCTCATAGTTGGCCAGTAATACCCAGTCGAATGGGCGCGTAGAGCGAGGCTACGTCCTCCAGAATGGTTTCCACATTCTCCTTCATGCAATTCTGATAACACGTGATGTGCTTGGTCGTGAGTAAGACATTTTAAATAAGGTCCAGAGAATGACCTTTTCAACAACTGTCTTGAAGATGGTGAATCTGGCTGCCTGTCTCTGAATTTTTCTCGCTTCGGTTTTGTCTTCTGGAAGTAGTCCTTCTTGCAAATATTTCATGAGTGGCGTCATCCATGAGTCGCTTGACGTGATGGTGGTGATCTCTTTGCTTTCTTTCCAAATTGCTGGCCAATTCAAATATACTACTGGAATGGATTGTGGTTTATCCCCCTGCATCGTCGACCCAAGGGTAGCCAATGCGTCTGCTTGAGTATTCTCGCTTCTCGGAACTTGGGTTATTGTAAATTCTTCAAACGTCGACTGGATTTCTTTCACTTTCATTAAGTAGGATGACATTTGAGGATCTCGAGCTTGATATGATCCTTGGAGTTGGTTGACTATCAGTTGAGAATCTGATACCACTTTTATTCTGCTTGCTCCAAGTTCTTTAGCCAAACTGATTCCTGCAATCAACGCCTCATATTCCGCCTCGTTGTTTGTAACCCTGAATCCACATTTGATTGCTTGACGTAGTATATCTCCATCAGGAGTAGTGATCACCACCCCAAGACCGCATCCTTTCTTATTGCTGGAACCGTCGACTGCAAGTTTCCAAAGTGATGTGGTTTGGATTGAATTGACTTCTTCATCTATTGAAACTTTCTGATTGAGACTGAAGTCAGCAACAAAATCAGCCAACGCTTGAGATTTGATTGTTGTTCTGGGCTGGTAAGTGATGTCGTGTTCTCCCAATTCAACCGCCCATTTCGTTAATCTTCCAGACAACTCCGGTTTATGAAGAATGCTCCTTAGAGGATACTCTGAATAAACTGTGATCGGGTGTCCCTGAAAGTATGGTCGTAGCTTCCTTGCTGACATTACTAAGGCCAATACTAGTTTTTCCAAATGTGAGTAACGTGATTCCGCATCAAGCAATGCATTGCTTACGTAGTAGACTGGTAGTTGTGTGTTGTTGTCTTCTCTGATTAAAACAGCGCTCACAGCTTGATCTGAGACTCCTAAGTATAGGAAAAGCCTCTCATTGTCGAGTGGTTTTGACAACAATGGGGGCGACGTTAAGTATCGCTTGAGTTCTTTGAGAGCTTCTTCACAGGCTGGAGTCCACTCAAAGTTTTTTGCTTTTTTTATGGCTGAGAAGAACAAAACTCTTATCTGTGGACTTGGAGATGAATCTGTTTAAAGCTGCAATTCTTCCTGCTAGCCGCATAACATCTTTTGGGCAGGTAGGAGAGGGAATTTCAAGATGGATTTGATTTGATCAGGATTTGCTTCAATGCCTCGTCGCGTGACAACATATCCCAAGAACTTCCCAGAGGCTACTCCAAATGCACATTTTGTTGGATTGAACTTCATCCCATATTTATCATTATGTTGAATGCTTCTCCCAAGTGTTGTAGATGCTGATCAGATCTTGAAGATTTCACCAGCATGTCGTCTACATAAACCTCCATTGTTTTCCCAATCTGTTGAGAAAACATCTTGTTGACCATTCTTTGATAAGTAGCTCCCGCGTTTTTGAGGCCGAAGGGCATCACTTTGTAACAAAAATGCCTTTATTGGTCACAAAGGCTGTCTTTTTCTTGGTCGTCTGAATGCATAAGGATTTGTTGTACCCAGAATATGCATCCATGAAACTCAACAATTCATGCCCGGTGTAGCATCAACCATTTGATCGATATGTGGCAGTGGGAAAGAATCCTTCGGGCATGCCTTGTTCAGGTCTGTGAAGTCAATACAAACTCTCCATTTTCCATTTTCTTTCGTACTACCACCACATTGGCTAACCAGTCTGGGAACTGTACTTCTTTGATGGCACCATTTTGTAACAATTTCTGGACTTCTTCATCAATGATCTGATTTCTTTCTGGGGCGAATTTTCTTCTTTTTTGCCGGACAGGAGGGTAGTCTGGATCTATGTGGAGTTGATGGGTGATCAACCCAGGGTCAATCCCTGTCATGTCTTCATGCGACCATGCGAATCGGTCGTGTTGTTTTTGCAAAAAATCACTCAAGTCTGCTCGAAGCTTGGGATCCAGATTTGCTCCTATTTGAGTTTTGTGATCTGCATGTTCTGGATGAATTTGGACCTCGTCTAGTTCTTCAATACTTGGGAGTGTAGGCTCCAAAGGATGAGGTCCGCTCTGTAATTGCTATGCCGAATGGATCTTAGCTTTCATTGTTGTCTGGTAGCATCCTCTCGAGGCGATCCTATCACCCCTTATCTCCTGGACCCCCACTTCGTTGGAAACTTTAGTGTTTGATGATAAGTAGAAGACACGGCCCTCATTTCATGAATCCATGGCCTACCGATGATAAGGTTGTAGGCGGAAGGACAATCCAAGACTAGGAAAGTAGTCATTTGGTTAATTCCTCCTGCGTAGACTGGAAGACTTATTTCTCCCAAAGTAAATTTCTGCTCACCACTGAATCCGATTAACACCGTTGTTCGTTTGTTAACTTTCCCCAGCTCAGCTCCCATATCTGCTAAGGCAGTTGCAAATATGATATTGGCTGAAGATCCCGTATCTACCAGAATCCGTTTGACCATGAAATTCGCCACCTGTAGAGAGATTACCAAAGCATCATGATGAGGGTTCATACTTCCGGAGTTGCTGTCGTCTGGAAACTCCATCATCAGATTTGTAAATTTTTTCTCCATAGAGACCGTGGAATGATGAATGTTTGACATGATAGCCCTGACATGTCGCTTGGCCGCTGAATACGAAACTATTTCCTGTGTTTTGTATGGCAGGGGTCTTCGATCAAAGTCTCTTCGGAGGGGCTGATGTTCTTTCCTCGGGTGACTCCTTTTCTCTGAATGATGGCTAGGTGTTATTCTTGCAAATTCTTTATGTCGTTTGGATGTATGAAGCGCTCTCTCATTTTGCACATTGGAGGAATTATCTTTCCTTTTATTCCTCTTGTCTTCTTCCCATCTGATTTCAACTTGAGCTCGTGCCATGGCCTGGTCCATTGTGTAGCATCGAAATTTAGTTAACTTTTTATAGAGTCCACTATCACAAAGTAACCCATTTCTGAAAGCTTCCACAGCTGTCGGCTGATGTAGATCTGGAATCGATATCCTCTCCTTGTTGAAACGGGCCACGTAGCTTCGCAAGGATTCACCCTTCCGTTGCTGGATGGTATTAAGGTCGTCAGTAGTTTTTTCAAGTTTGCAAGAGCTGGCGAAATGCTCCACAAACTTGTCTGCTAACTGTTGATAGGACTTGATGGATCTGTATGGTAGATTGATGAACCACGTAAGGGCAGGACCTCCCAAAGTTTCTCCAAATCCTCTGCACATACCTGCTTCCCATTGAAGAGGATCCAAGCCAGTCGACATCATTTTGTACTTGTAATGGATGACATGGTCGTCTGGGTCTGTGGATCCATCATATAGTTTCATGTCGGGTGGACTGAACTTCCGCGGTAACTCAACGGATGTAATGTTTTCCATAAAGGGGGTGTCAGAAATGTTCCAGCTCTGCTCTTTTTTATTGGTAGTTTCACTCCTGGTAGGCTGGACATGATTGCTTCTTTGAATTCCTTCATTTCCCTTCTCATAGCAATGGCAACTTGTTGAGCTTGGTTGAGGGGAGAATTTGGTAGGTCCCTCTGGTCCTCATCATTCGATGGAATGTTATCTGTTGTTTCGTTGAATGCTCCCAAGAGATTAACTGGTGTGATACGGTTATTGGGCTGATCTGAGATATCATGATGCCGAGATGGGGATGAAATTAACTCCAACTGTTTCTGAAGGTTGATGTTGGAATTACGAATGGTCAAGTTTTCCTCTTCTAAAGCTTTTAATCTCTCTTGAAGAGTGGCCAGTTGTGATGTCATTGGATCAGTTGTCTGTTCATTGCTTGAAGCCATGAGTTACGAAGCTGTGACTATTGGTAGAATACAAAATCTTTGTTTGCAAATTATCGCTAGGGCCCCACGGTGGGCGCCAAATTGTGGGTGCTGGATTTCGGCCGAGGTCCACAATCAAAATTTGGAAGTAGGGGCACTAACAATCCTGCAAAAACAAAGAAGAATGAACGGGAGTAGACTGTCTACCGGTGTGGTAGGTACCGGGGACACTCCGACGCCCAAGTCAGTAATGATCAGTAAATATGTAAGATGTGAAAGTAAGGTTTGATGTTACCTTAAATTCTTTTGGTAGCCGTGAGGGCGGTGATAAGTGTTTAAAGGGTTGGAGTATTCTAAGATCGTGTCAGAGAGCAGATACTCATAAGAAAGAAGTTGAACTCTGCCATCTCTCTTGAATTTCGTTCCAATTTATAGATGAAGATCATCATTGGCAGCTGGCGTAAGTCCCACCATGTGCTTCGTGTATTTGATAAAAAATCTGGGCAGGTGAGAATATGTTTTGTGTCGGGCAAAGTAGAAGAAGAGTAGTTGATATAATTTATAGGTTTTTGTATTTAAGCTTATGACTTGATTGTGATACAATAATACACAGATCTTGGGCCTGGTATTTACTTTTGGGCTTTGCATACTATTTTGGGCTTTCAAGGTAAAGACGGTTTTATCCTTGGCCCATTTTTGGTTCGTACACCCAGTTACCTCAAGTTCTTCATCTCCATAGATTAAGAAAGCATCCTTAGTTCGTCTAAGATACTTAAATATATTCTTAACCGTCATCCAGTGACCATCACCTGGATCGGCCTAATAGCGACTACACATGCTCAAAGCATACGACACATCAGGTCGCGTACATATCATGGCATACATGATCGATCCGACTGCTGAGGCGAACGGGATCCGACTCATGTTGTCTCTCTCATCTTGAGTTTTAGGACACATGTCCTTAGATAGAGTGACGCCATGTGACACTGGCAACAGTCCCCTCTTGGACTGATCCATGTTGAATCTCTTCAACACTTTGTCAATATATGTACTCTGGGAGAGTCCAAGCAGCTTTATAGATCTATCCCGGTAGATCTTTATTCCTAGAATAAAAGCTACTTCTCACAGATCTTTAATGGATAATTTTAATGAAAGCCAAGCTTTCACCGATTGTAGCATGGGAATGTCATTGCCTATAAGCAATATATCATCAACGTAAAGGACAATGAATGTCAGTGCGCTCCCACTAACCTTCTTATATACACAAGGATCATCCTCGTTTTGAACGAAATCATATTCTTTTATGATCTCATCAAAACGTTGGTTCCAAGAACGCGATGCTTGCTTCAATCCATAAATGGATCGATTTAAGTTACAAACCTTGTTTGCAAGTCTTGGTACGACAAAACAGTCAGGCTGTTGCATATAAATATCCTCCAAAAGGTTTCCGTTAAGGAATGCGGTTTTGACGTCCATCTACTATATCTCGTAATTGAAATATGCAGCAATAGCAAGCATAATCCGAATGGATTTAATCATGGCAACATGTGAAAAAGTTTCATCGTAATCGACACCATGTCGTTGACGATACCCTTTCGCTACAAGCCTAGCTTTGTACGTTTGTACGTTGCCATCCATTTCAGTCTTCTTCTTGAAGACCCATTTGGTGTACATGGAATCCATTTCGGACTTCATGGCATCTTGCCATAAAACGGAATCGATATCTTGTATCGCTTCCTCATACGTATCCGGCTCGTTATCCTTAATGAGATTGATATCCACATGAGGTGAGATCAGAAACTCATACCTCTCATGTTGTTTTCTGACTCTCTCCGACCTACGTGGTTCTTGTGTATTCGAAGATTTTGGTACAGTCTCATCCTTGATGGACTGTTCATGTTCCGTTAAGGATTATGTGCCAGGAATAGTATCACTCCGATTTTTATCTAGTTCTACTTTCCTCCCACTTACCACTGCATTTAGGAATTCCTTCTCAAGGAAAACTGCATGTAGAGCAACAAATACTTTGTTCTCTTGTGGGTGATAGAAGTAATATCCTTTGGTTTCCCTATGATATCCTATAAATAAGCATTTATCCAATTTGAGTTCAAGTTTGGTACCTTCCAAACGTTTGACGTATGCCCAACAACCCCAAATCTTCAGGAATGAGAAACCCGATTTCTTTCCTGTCCATATTTCATACGGAGTCTGTTGACAGACTTTGACGGAACCTTATTCAAAATAAGTATTGCACTGTTCAATGCATATCCCCAGAAGGAAATAGGTAGCTCTGTGCGACTCATCATAGACCTTACCATATCTAACAAAGTTCGGTTTTGATGAGCGGAAAATATATCAATATTAACCGCCCCTTTTACTTAATATTTTGTTTAGTTTCTCGGGTTTGATAAACGTTTTGATGTGTTTTAGTTTATTTTACAGATAAAATAATATTGGGACACAATGAAATCATTTAGGATGAAATACTTGATCATAAAGAAGATAATGAAGAAATACTTGATCCGGAAGTACCATATCTTAGTGCAATTGATTCATTATTATTTTTAGCTCAATGCATCAGAACATATATTGTATTCTCAGTAAATTTATTTATAAGATTTAGCTCCGCACCAATTCGACGACATTGGAATGACATCAAACATATTTTCTGTTATCTTCATAGGACAAAAGTCTTTGAATTATTTTATTCAAGTGAGCTAACACTGTATGGGCCAAATTTGGTCTAAGGGTACAATTATCTTATCACTTTAGGCCCGGCCCGATTTCTCCCAAATAGTATTTTGAGGCCAAGATTGGGCCAAGGGTCCGATCCTCTATCAAGCCCGATCTAACAGATAACAGATAAACTCTATTTAATCACATATATTATATCATTTTTCAGTAGACAAAGCACATGCACCCTCCACATGCAAAGATGCTCACCACCGAAAGTTTTAAACATTTTAGCACGTTGTGGGGACCGTTCCCATAATTTTAATTCCTATTCCAACTGTAAAGTGACGACTTAAGCATGTGAAAGGCCCCAATTACCAGATGTGTCAGCACTTTGTAGATCCCAATAATCGTAGGTATAACTCCTCTGGCACATACAATGATGGTTCCTTCAAATCTATAAAAGGATACGTAACTCAACCCAAAGGGAGAGGGCTTATTTCTTACAAGTCTCTGCTCTCTGACACTAGCTTTCTCAGAGCTCTCCATCCCCTCATTATACACTTACCACCATCCTCATGGCCACCCAAATAGGTCAAGGTAACATCAAACCTACCTTTTACATTTACATAATTACTGCTCATTTCATGCTACTGACTTGGGCGTCGGAGTGCCCCCGGCACCCACCACATTGGTGGGTAGTCTGCTCCCGCTCACTCTACCTTTGTCTTGCAGGATCGCTAATGCCCCCAATCTACAAATTCTGATTGTGGACCTCGGCCGAATTCCAGCGTCCACAATTTGGCATGGACCTTCATCAGAACTAGTAGTATGAGAAGGAAAGACTATCATAGACCTTCTTCAGGTATAGTAGAGTAAAGATCCCCCATTGGCTCATGTAGAGTCAAGTTGAAGACCTGACCTTCATCTGGTCAGAATA
>SKCR01009521.1:0-23342 GCA_019454045.1 Zanthoxylum bungeanum
TCCCTTGGACCATCCTTGGGAAGAAGCCGAAAGAGAAGTAGTTCTAGGAGGGCGAGTCGGTACTCCCTTCTTAAGGTCCTCTCTCTACCGTGAGCAACATCCTATGTAGCTCCTGGTAGGTACAGACAGTCCCGTGCATGTTGAAGTACATCACGAACTGGTGAAATGAAGCTGGCAGTGAACCAAGAATGACACTCCTCCCGAGAATGTCATTCAAGATGAGATTATGTTGCCTCAATTGATCGATCAAATCGATCATCTGAAGAACATGTGGGTTGAACACTCTGCCCCTCATCCAGACGCGCATGGAACAGTTCCATGGCGACTTTGTGAACAATAACTTGTTCCTGGTTCTCAAACGATTGTCTCAATCGCGTCATCATACTATAGGAATCTAACATACCATAGTACTGTTGCTTGAGTTTCGGAGACAGTGAACTAAGGATGTATAATTTAACCCTTAAATCATCATCCTTCCAAGTTTCAAAAACTTGGCGTTCCTCCTCCGAAGCATCCTCGCCCACTGCAAGGGGCAACAGACCCTCAAGAACATAACCCAGCTTCTCGGAATCGAGGACAATCATCAAGTCCAATTCCCAGTCTGCAAAGTTCTCAGCGCCTTTCAGTTTGTTCGCATCAAGCATACGCGCAAACTGATTTGTGGATTGTGCCGCCATCGCCAATCTATCATATAGATCACGAAAAACGGTTAGCAGAAATAAAGCAGTTTCATATAATATCATAAGCATAAACTAGATCATGGATTTTTAATCTAATATGCCCCTCCCACTAAATCATGCAATACTGTAATCCCAAAACAGAATACAAATATTTAATAATTAAATTAAATACTAATAGTGAAAAGTGGATCCCGTGAATATATTTCGGATCACAGCAGAGGCACGGTCTCGCCTACGTATATTCATGAGGTAGACAACTCATTTGTCTATCGTTCACTAATGACTCCTAAGTAACCGGTCCTGGCCGTTTCTCGTTGTCGCTGCGAAGGCAGGCCCACAAGGAGACGTACCAAGGTTAAACTCGTCAATGATAAACTCAAGTTACTTACGTAATTCTGACAGCTAGGGCACGTTCAGAATTCCGCTTTTACTTGAATTTACCTAGTATCTAATATACATCCGGTATAAATAAATCTTTATCGGCTACACCCTCACAGCAGAGGCACGGTCTCAGATGTAGTCACAAAGAATATTCATAAACCGTATTGACAAGACGGACCATATAACATGCATCAATTACATAATTACATTTAAACCTTATTATTAGGGATTTTCCGCTAAGTGTCATACACCCTAAATCTAACCAGTTTAGATCCTAATAAGCATGCACAAAGTCAAGAAAACATGATTAAACATTGATTCAATGAAGGCTAATCATTTTAAGTGGCCTAGAATCAGACTCGCTCTGATACCATTTTGAAGGGGTTATTTAGGGGGTGATTCCGGTAACGCAGCGGAAGCGGTGAAAATCCGATTTTCATATTTCAAAACTTTTTCTCGGATTATTAAATAAACATATTTATTTAACATTCCAATAATCAAATTATGAAATAAATTCAATAAAACATTTTTAGGTGAATTTACCGAAATACCCTTGCTTTGTATTTTTGTCCATTTTAGTCCGAAATTGATCTAATCAATTTTGAATGATTCTAAATCATTTCCAAGATGAACTTATGATGTTCAAAACATCAAAACACCAAAGCAACCAAAATCCCCAAATTCTCTCTCAAAGCCGAGAGCACTCATTAGTGTCCAATTTGTGCATTTTGCACTTTCATGCTTCAAGACACATCCAAATGATATCCAATCAACATGAAACTTTATATGCGTCATATACACACATAAATACACAACATATATGAAAACCCCCAATTTGGAATTAGTTAAAAACCTTAATTTTTCAATTTCCTCAAATGGACAAATTAGACCAAATACATTAAATCAATTACTTCAATCATCATTCTTCCATCCAATTCAAGTCTCAACACAATGAAACAACTCAAGATCAAATCTAGGTCATTTAAGAGTGGGTCAACAACTCTAGATTAGCAACATGGTTTCATAACCTTAAAAGAATGTTTACAACTACACTAGTTACAAACTTCCATCATCATAAATGCTTTACACCTTCACCAAAACTTCCATCAACAAAAACCACAAAGAACAAAGAAGGAAATAACCTAAGGATATCATATATTGAATCCTAGATCCTAAGGAACAATTTCCTTACTAATAGTAAGTTGGAAAAAACTTACTAAAATCAAGCTTTCCTTTGATCTTTCTTTCTTTCTCAAGCTTCCTTTAGGTTTCTTCAATGGTGTTTGTTTTGATAAAGTGTATTAGGTTTTTAATTAAATGAAATGAAAAAAATATATACTTGTAACATTTCCACCTTGGCCGAAATTCAAAGCCAATACAAGAAATTGTAATTTCAATTTCATTTCAATTATCATTATATCAACTTGCACAAATATCTTATAACTACTTTATTAGATATTTATTTTGGTCAACAATTGCAACTAATGTCATTTACTTTAAATAGCCTAATGTAAGATATTTATATTTTAATTAATTTAATCATTTAACAATTAAATAATTAATTAATTAATCAAATACAAATATATTAAATATATGTATAATATTTACATTAAATATTAAAAACATATATTCATTTAGGAAATAAGTCAAATAACTCATTTTGACTATTAATTAATGTGTATTTAAATTAATCAAGTATTAAATGTAAATACACAATAATTAAGGAAATGACTATCTATTCTCTTTAGCATGTATCTTGCGTTTAACCATTAAACGACTTTATAAATAATCAATATTATTTATTTATGTTGCTCTAGTGCTCAATGAGTATGTTTCATTATTGAGACTCTCTAGGTTCAGGTATATCCGTCACAAAATCTAATTTCGTGTCCATAATTTATCCACCCGTAGATTATGACGATCACGGATAATCTCGCTGAACCATACAGGTCGAGGTCATCGCAAATGTATAATTCCTCCATCACAGGTATCCGGATAAGTCCCAGAGATATAGATATAAATGTCAAATCTCTATCGGGATTATCCAGTTGACTATTCTATTAGCAATCTCAAAAGAATGTTTAGAACTAGCTTCTAAACTTTACCACGGGCCCATGGATTTATCTGATTGCTAATCATATGGACTACCTATGCTCTGGTACACAGAACTGACGGATCCTATCTTGATACACATAGGACACCCTGAGGATCTATCTACACCCAACGAACAGGCGGAGGTCTGATCTAAATAGATCGTGACGTGACTGCCGTCTAAGCGTAGAAGATGTCTCATGTGCCCACAATGGCATCTCAAGTCTAAGAATCACAAGTGCTACTCAACCCAAGAAGATTCTTATTGACGCTGGTGTACCATCCATTAAGAATCTTCGGTGAGTCGTTCAGTGTTTATCCGCTATAAAAACCTACACGTCTATACTAGTCTCCAAGACTAATGGTTCATTGAGAAACCATTGGAATCATATATTCCAGTATACGACATGTACCGGTCTCAACGGTTTACTATACTGACCAAGTAGTGTAAACCTTGACCAGGAACTGTCTGAGAATGACAACGTCATGATACATCTCAATGTCCGTTGCGACGCTTTTGCAACTGTATCATGACTAATCATTCTAGGGTCATTACGTCTTTACCATATAAAAGAATAGATTATATTATAGAAACTGCATATATTATTCATAATAATAATGTTTTACAGAAGCATTTAACAGAAATACAACCGGGAATTGGCGCTATGAGCACCAACCCCAACACGCCCAAGATAATACTATAAAAATTTCCTCCAATGTGCCCAAGCCACCTAGCAAAGCAATAAAAGCATCAGCACGGTTAATCATTTCTACCAATCGTTCAGACATACCTGGCACGATCAGTTCATCTCCGTTTGATGATCCAATAAGATTTGCCTCTGCCAAGAGGTTTGGGATGATTCCCAAAACGTGACTGCCTCCTTCCTGTAGGGCATTTGAAACGATCCTCATTAGTCCAAGATTGCCTCCGCCATATATTAAGTGCATATTCCTTGCAGCTAAGACTCGACCCAATTCCTGTGCTGCCTCTACGTATTGTGGCTTAGTACCAACACTAGTACCGCAAAACACACAGATGTTTTCAACTCGTCTTCTTGAAGTGGCTTCCATTTTTTACTTTGGATGTCTTCAAAAGTGCAATGATGAGTTGAATTTATAGAACCTGAAAAGGGTGAGTAATAATAGCACTAGTATCTTCCAGAGGACGTTTTTTTGCTAAACAACAAAAGAATTCGTGAAAGGTCAAAAAGTATGGATCATGTCTATGAAAATAAAGATAATTACAACAGAAAAGCAAATCAAAGCAATAATTAAGGCAACAACATTGTGTACGCAATACGCCAGTAGCTTAGTATAAATTCATTAGGATGCGTCTCAAGAATCCATTCCTTACTCAGCCATTGCTAATGAATTGTCTCTTATCTTTGCCAAACACCATTCCTTCTCTCTTATGCTTTGGTTGAGCTTTTCCCTACAAAAATAACACACAAAATTAACAACTGTACAACATGTATACACAAAATATGAAAACAAAATTACAACTGGTTGCATGGGTTGCCTCCCTGCTAGCGTTAAATTTTTTGTCTTCAGCCAGACGTGACTGAAATCGATCTGTCAAGGCGGTTTCAATGTTGTTTTGGACGTTCGATTAAAGACAATCCCGTGAGTGTTGCTTTTGAAGGGTCTCTTCTAACGGTAAAGTGGCAAAAAATATTTTGTCTCATTCAGTGATTGTGCCACCTTTTTAACCTGTATTGTTCCAGTGGTTCCTGAAAAGAAAGAAATAAAATCAGGAGGTCTCGTATGGTGCTTGAATTTGAATAGAAGTTCCATTCTGTCAAGCTTCTGGGTGATATCTTTGATCAGTACTCCCCAAAACAGTGATGTTTCTCCTGAATGTTCTGGATCTTTAATAAGTTCAGACATTTGCTCCTCCATTTGCTCTGATTCTTGCTCCACCTTTTCTTCACAGATGTATTTTAGGATTTCCTCGTTAAGTTCTTCATCTGTCATCTGTGAAAAATATGCTCCATAAGTGTCAACCTGAGGATGTAAAGAGATGTCAGATTTTAGGTCTTCATCCTCTGAGGCTGATGTGATTGGCTCAGATAGATCTTCTTCAAACATTTGTGCAAAACATTCTCCAAGATCTTCATTTTGAGGATGAAAAGTTGCATCCTCCTTTGTTGGTGTAATTGGTACTAACAGCTCAGTTTCATCCTCGTCAGAATCTGAATAATAAAAATCAAACCGAGATTTTGTTGGTTCAGGCTCCTGAATTGATAGCTCTGATTCTTGATACTGCTCAGCCTCGTCCTCTGTTATGATGTCATGATGAATCTCAGGATATTCGAAGGCTTCTTCAGTAGTATTTGAATTTGCTCCGTGAGATATGTGATTCAGGTTATCTTTTAATTGTCTAACTTGATCTGTCATCCTCTCTATAGACGCCGCTTGACTCTGAATTTGTGCATCTAATTGAGCTTCCCGTTCTTCGAGCCAATCTTTGAGCATATGGATCAACTGATCTTCCTATGATGGTTCTGATTGTTGATGGAGATCGTAGATGTATGGTGGATAAGATGGAAAGTATGATGGTTCTTCATACCATGAAGGATCTTGATATCTCTGCCACCCTGGATTGTAGTTGTATTCGCAATAATCTCTAGGGTGGTTACCATTACATATGTCACATCTCCTCATTGCGTCTTGTTGAGCAAATGTGGTATTGCTTGGTTCTGGCATCCAGTGATAATTGTTGGGCTGGACAACAGGCTTCAGAAAACCGGACTGTTGCTCCCAGATTTGGGGTGTATCTTCTTCTAGTAAAGCTCGAAATCTCTCAATCTCCCAATAATGTTCCATTTTTCAATCACCTGAAAAAAAAAGAAAGAAATAAAAATTACAAATAAAAATAAAGAAAATTAGATACAAGTAAATTAGATAGCTTCAAAATTAATAACTCAGGAAAAATAAGTCTCTGGCAACGGCGCCAAAAACTTGACCGGCGTAAACACACACGTATAACGCAAGCGCACATATCGTTCAAGTAGTATAAAAATATCGATCCCACGAGGACTTAATTCCTACTGTTGTTATTAATTATTGAATCTATTTATTTACAGATATCTAATTGAGGGAGAAGAGAATGATTGCTTGATTGATTTGGTTGATTGTAGATTTACTAAATAAATAAATAAAAAGACAAAAGAAAATACTAAGGAAAATAACAAAAGACACAAAGATCTAGGGTTGTGAATCCTTCTAATATCTTTTAAAAGATGAAGTGATTATTTTATTTTTGTGTAATAAATCGGTTTACTAACCTGGAACACTAAATTATGCGAAAGCCTCTGTCGATGATCAGACGCAAATACCCAGTTTAACCATATGTCTATGTCAACCAAATTATCTGGATTCATTAAGTTTAAGTTCCAATTATGGCTACCCCCGCTCGACAGGTGTATGTCTATCATGTAAGGAAATCTATTAAAGGGTTATTTATCCTCAAGGAAGATCGTGGGTTATTAAGTCTAAGGCTGAAACCTAAAATCCATATGTCTAGTTCATTTTAGATTTACCACATCAATCTTTTTGGTGATCAGACAACAAAAAGCATTAAGCTTAAGACTTAATTAGTAAACCTTTAAATTACCCAAACTATAAAATAACCCCTTATAAACCGGTGATATTAGAATTCATCACAACCCCAGATAACTAACACATAACTAGGGCTAGTAAAACTTAAAAGTAAAAGACATAAAGTAAAAATGATGAAAAGTAAAAGACATAAAGTAAAAGCTGAAAAATAAAATAAAATGCTAAGGTAAAATGATCACTTTTTACTATTTACTACTTAGATATCTCCATTAATATAATATATTAACTTGTGATTATTTTGCCAACCAGCCATATAAGCGGTGACCAGATTAAGTCAAATTAAGTCCAACCAGCCATAAAGGCGGAACCAAAATAAACCTGCCATATAGGCGGTAAGAAAATTTAATTACCAACCGACCAATCTGGCGGTATTCTTGATTAGTCAGGTTTAAACCAGATTAAAATGATTTACCAACCGACCAATATGGCCGTATCCTTTTTAAGTCCATATTTTAAATAGTGAATATATTATTTTTAAGGGAGATTAATCTAAATAGTAATAGTAAAAGAATTACCTTTCACCCTAGCTGGGGAAGTTACCTCCTCATGGTGAATAGTAAAAACTGTAAAAAGTAAGAAAGTAAATTACTATTATTACAAAACGTAATTAAAATTATTTACAAAACTAAAAACTAAAAGAAACTAGATAGAAAACTCCATATTTACATCAGAGAATTGAGAGAGAATGGTACATTTGAAACTGAAACATCGAGCTGAATTTATAGGCCTCAGTAGGCTCTGGGTGTCGCGACGCCAAGGCCTTTGGCGTCGCTACTCCAGCTTCTTTTGGACGTGGCATGCTGAGGTGATGACACGTGGCGAATCTGGATAAGGTGATAAGGTGACCCGTGGCAAGGTGGTTGGAGCTCAATTATTATGACACGTGGCAGCTTCTGATTGGTCGGCTCAGATTCTTATCCGCCACGTGTCAGATAAGGATAAGTCAGTCAATAATTGATGCTGACGTGGCGCTGACGTGGT
Source organism: Zanthoxylum bungeanum (assembly GCA_019454045.1). Lineage (NCBI taxonomy): Eukaryota > Viridiplantae > Streptophyta > Magnoliopsida > Sapindales > Rutaceae > Zanthoxylum > Zanthoxylum bungeanum. Next base: position 7,755 of record SKCR01009521.1, read on the forward strand.
GCTGACGTGGCAATTTGACTGTCGGCACCATAGAATTGCGACACGTGGCACGCTGTGATTGGTTGATGATGACATGGCATCAACGTGGAACTTTGACTTGGTCAACAAGTGATGTGGATGATGACGTAGCAATGACGTGGAGTGACATGTGGCGACATGTGGCGATGGCGACTGTCGACACCGTAGGATGATGACACGTGGCACAGCGCACGTTAGCAGATCGGCTGTGATGGTGACACGTGGCACGGCGCACGTTAGCAAAGTCAAACTTTTCTCATATTCAGACTTGTGGACCCGGCGCACATTAGCACTGTTCTGCGCATGTTAGGCGTCGCGACGCAGAAAATTACCAAAATGCTCTTTTTCTAATTTTCACTGTTTTGGTCCAAATCACCTCCAGAATGTCCTGAAACTTTATTTATCTATAAAATAACACAAAACACATCAAAATATTCACAAGACTCAAGAAAATATACAAAATATTAGGTTAAATGAGTGGGAAATAGTGATATAATTACCACTCATCAAGTCTCCGGCCAGCGTTTTCCCCCCTGCGATGATATTTACCTGTCGGTAATGTGCTCTTTGCCTGGCCGTCATAACTTCATGGTCAATATAATTATTCATGTACCCATTCCGCGTCAGGTCTTCCATTTGCTCTCGTAAGTCTTTGCATTCATTCGTCGTATCTCCCCTCAAATTATGATGCATGCAATATGATTTATTATTCCTCCTGTCTGGCGGGAATCTCCTGAGGTCAGGTTCTATCAAGAGACCTTTTCCCTGGATTTCCATGACAATTTGCCCCAGTGGTTTATTCAGAGGAATGTATGCCTCTTCCCCGGCCACATGGTTCACCTAGGTCGAGATTCTCTTTTCCTGGTCATCCCGAGATACCGACTTGAATTCCCTTCATCTCGGGGGTGGTTTTTTGAACTCCTTGTCTGGCCTGAGAGAAGCTTCTGCCCTCATCGTAGTTTCTCTGATAGCTGTCCCCCTCCGGGTAATTCCCTCATCATCTTCCAACAAAACAAACTTCCGGGCTGTTTCTAGAGCGGTGGCATAATCCGGTGTACCCTTGATCCTCAAGTGGGTCCACAACTTTCCGATCTTTAAGGCTCCCTTCAAACTCTCCAAGGCCTCGAGTGACTCATATCCCCCGACCTCGAGCACCATGCTATGGTACCGCTCAATGAAAGCTTTCAGGGGTTCATCGTCCCCCTGTTTCATGAGCCTCAATTCTCCAATGGTCTTCTTTGGGACGCAGGCCCCATTGAAGTGCCGAAAAAATGACTTCCTGAGTTGTGCGAAGCTTCCGATGCTTCCTGGGGCTAGACTTCTGAACCATAGAATGACAGACCCCCCAAGGTTAGGGGGAATACTTTGCAAATGACATCCCCTACTACTCATTGGACCTCTATCAACACGAAAAACTCTCAATATGGGATTTTGGATCAGTGTGGCCTTTGTAGGGTATCATGGACGGCATGTTGAATCGCCTTGGGAATTTTGCCGACCTTATTTCTTCTGTCAAGGGAGATTCAATCTCGCCGTCCGGAGCATCTCCCGTGTCCGTTTTGAGGTTCGCTCCCCACTTGGCTATTTCTTTTCTTAACCAAGATTTTATGCTGCTATCTGTGTTACCGTACTGCCTACTGCGGCCTTCTTTTCGTCTGTTACCCCAGGTGCGGCGTTCCTCATGGCTTGAGATTTCCTGTCCGGTTTCACTATCCTTCTCATCTCCCCTTCTGGTGTCGTGGGGGCCCTCATAGGAAGAATCTGGTGACTGTCTCCCCTCTTCTTCTTCCCACGTATCCTCCGTTTGTAAATCTTTTTCTACTACTACGGACCTCATCCCGTAGGGACCCTTCTTCCTCGGTTCATCGTCATTACTCACATCTGTGACCTTTTTTCCTTCCGTTTTTTCCCCTCTCCTTCAACTGGCTCCGGCTTCAAGCCTCTCATTATTCGTTTCTTCCATCCTCTCCAATCTGTTCATCATGGAATTCAACAGGATTTGATTTTCCTCCATATCTTTCCTCATGTTTTCCTCTATTTTCTCCATCCATTCTGCTGTTGAACTCCCCAATGACCGGTGATTTCCATCTTCTGCCATCGTCTTAATACGTGAGCTACTTTTTTGTTGGAGCTCCCCACAGACGGTGCCAACTGTTGACGGCTGATTTTGGTTTCAGGGGCAATGAGAGTTTCTTTACTCCCGAGACAATCCTCCTCCAACCGTGAATTTGTTTAGTTTATAGGAAACCAAAAGCAAATTTAGCGAAAGACAAATAGATATACCAATCAACAAGGAGATTTAACGTGGTTCGGCGGATCAGATCCCACCTACGTCCACGGGCACAAAACGAATGATACTTTTATTACTGAGATATGGTTCTCTGATATCTCTTGTGTTTACAAGCCTGATGATGATGATCCCCCCTCTTTTGCTTACACTTTCCTCTTCTATTTATAATAGTGAAGAAATCAGATTCCTTTTCCCATAAGAATTCCTAGTCGAAACTACATTCACTTCCCATATCCTATTAGGACACTGACCCATTCACTTCCCATATCCTATCAGGACATTGACTTATAAACCTTTCCCCATGAAAGTAGGATAATTTATCTTCTTATCCGTAAAAATAGGATGTCTTATCTTCTGGAGCATATCCCGCCATATTCCCGGTCTTCATGAGGTCGGTCATGATGGTCTTTTGAACTGAGAATGCTGCTGTCGATCTGATAATGCCCGGTCATCCGATATTATGTGGTCGGGTTACAGATTATAAGTTCTCGGCCATTAACTCATGTGGTCGGGTCGGTATTAATGATCTCGATCAACAAAGGAGTTTCCCCTTTTTACCCCTGCCGTATTGCTTAAATATCATAAGACCTGAAATTACCACCAACAATGTGCTTAGAATTAGATAAAACAACACATGATGTCGTTTATTAGATGGATTTCCATGATAGGATAGGAATATACCTACATGACATATATAACCCTAATTAAAATTCGAGCTTAAAGAATTCGCCTTATCTTAATTGACATAGGAATATGGTTAGTTAGTTAGTTAATGTGGATATGTTTACTTGACACTCAGAAGAGCTTGTGAATAATTTCGTATTCTATGTTAATAGTTTATTAAAGTTGTTTAATAAGAAAGATATAAGAGAGATTTAAGTGAATATTGTGGAAAAATTGTGATATTAGTCTTAATATTTTTTTTAGGTAATCTTGTATGTTTATATTTGCCATTCACTTTAGTTTTAGTCTAATTAACTTTTATTCTATCACTAGTATAGGGTTTGCGCTTTGCGCAAGTTAATCAAAATTAAAATGTTATCCTTATTATGTCAATTAAAAAAGCTCTTATAAAATTACATATGACTTGAGATGATACACTTTCTTGATATAAACTAAAGTTATGTCACTATTAAAGTTGGAAATGTAATTATATTAACAAATGATATTAATTGTCAAATTAATATTATTTATATAATATAATCATGAGTAGATTTGCTTTGGACATTTTGTTTGGTATTATTTTAGATGGATAATAATGTTAAGGTTGGATAGTTTTTCTTATTTTAGTAAGTTTTCTTATTTTTACACATTCAAATAATCTAACAAAAAGTTAAAAAAAAAATTAACAAAAAAATATATGATATGAGAATAAGAAATTGATCACATTCATAATTTATGATACCCATAGAATAACTAATAAAGGTAAGAGTATCTAAAGCAGAGACAAACATTATGTCGGAAGATAAATAAACAACAAAATGGAAAATGGAAAAAAAAATGTATATGACCATGTCTGTTACATTTCAAGAACAATATTTATATTTATATTATTACTTAATTGAAGAGAAATAACATATACCATTATCAATTTGGTTTTATGGTGCTCGGCTGAGGAGATATGGGGCTGCATTATAACATATACCATTATAACATATATATATATATGATTAGGTTTTTTATTTTTGTTTATTTATTTAAGCTATTTTATTTATTTTATTTTTAATAGAATTTTTGATTTCGAGAAATTTAGATAAATAGTTTTTTATTTGAATTTTACACAAATCGGAATTTAAGAATGAGATAATAATTTTTTTAATTATTGTGAACTTATTTTATATTTTTTCAATATGCAAATAAAAAAAATATTTTTTAGTTTAATAGGTTTCTTATAAGTTAGATTTAAATTAAGTAAATAATAGATTTTTTAGGTGGTGGTACTTTTTTATCAATATACAAAAAAATTATGTTTCTTATTTTATTAGGTTTATTATTTTAAAACTTCTTATCTAATTATGTTTCTTATTTTAATAGGTTTCTTATTTTAAAACTTCTTATCATTTTAAAAGGTAGATTTAAATTAAATAAATAATATAATTTTTAGGTGGTGCCACATGGCGAAATATTTATATTTATAAAGTCTGTTACATTTCAAGAATAATATTTATATTTATTTTATTAATACTTGATAGACTAAATTAATTAAAGAGAAATAACATATACCATTATCATTTTGATTTTATGGTGTTGAGCTGAGGAGATGGAGGAGCTGCATTAATCTATATATATGATTAGGTTTTAATTTTTGTTTATTTAAGTTATTTAACTTAATTTAATTTCGAAAATTTTAGATAAATAGTTTTTTATTTGGATTTTAAACAAATCCGACTTTAAGCATGCGATAATGATTTTTTTTTTTTAAAAAAAATTGTGAGCTTATTTTATATTTTTTAATTGTATAAATAAAAAAATTATATATTTTATTTTTATTTTAATAGGTTTCTTATTTTAAAAGTTAGATTTAAATTAAATAAATAATAGATTTTTTAGGTGGCACCATGTTTTTTAAATATACAAAAAAATTTATGTTTCTTATTTTAATAGGTTTATTATTTTGAAATTTCTTAATTTTTTAAAGGTATATTTAAATTTAATAATAAATAATATATTTTTTATGTGGTGCCACATGACATGTTGATGAAGTAGAAAATATTTAACTTTTTTTTTTTTTTTTTTTTATATATCTATAGATAAATTCTTTCTTGAAATCATTAATATAAATAAGATTAGGATTGATACAATTTTTTTTATTATTATAATTTTGTTTTTGAAGATAGGATTGATACAACTTTAGTAATTAGTATCGATAATAATTCCTTATGTCATAGATATCTTTATAAAGTGAACTTCACTTAGAAGCTAGACTCCGACTCCGACTCCGACTCCGACTCCAACCCAGATGAAAACATATATTCTTTGCATGCTTTTCAGGTTTGGGCAGGTACTATGTTCCCCATTAATTTATAATGCTGCCGTCCTGTGTAATCTTGGGGCCAACGTTGCTTGGAAAATGACACAATTGGCCCTAAAAAACACTATATCCTTTAGAGAGCTGTGAAAATGTGGTACAGTTTTTCTGGTCCTCACCAAACGAAAAGATTTTATTAAATCAACTAACTGTTACTCACAAAATGAGGTTGTTGATGGTTGTTTTTTACTGTGAGAAAGTTAGAATCCCAAGAAAAGATAAGTTGGGTATTATACTTGATTAAGAGAATGAATATGGCCCAAAGAGGCTGAAATCAGATGAGGGACTCGAGTCCATTGTATGATAGTTTTACCGAGAACAGTACCGGCTGATGAAGAGGAGTATGAATACCGACCCGACCTATAGAATGACTAGATTTTGCAATAAAGTATTTGTAGAAGCCGACTCAAGGGGGTCATGCCTACCGACCCGGCCTAGTCGAAGAAGTTGGAAGAGATATGGCCAAGCATCATTCACCTCGGCACACCAACTGAGGATCAAAGCTGAGACATGATATTCTGCATTCGAGAGCATATATCGTATGCCCTACATGAAAGTTTGAGCTTCTAGAACAATTGATGTGATGGGTGTAAGTCAACAACTCTCCTTGGGAAGAGACTCTGATAGACGGAACAGTGCAGGGGTGGTTGAGTGGCAGGCTATCACGTTGGCAGAACGTGTGGCAGTGGACAAAAGGTAAGAATGATAGGTTTCTGCTGACAGAGGGTGGTTAAGTCAGAGACCAGAGCTACTGTTTACAGAGTGATTGGGGAAAATAAACATGGGCAACGATGACAGGGTGACGCGAGCTGACGTGATGAGTTGATAGAACAGTAAGTTCGAAAGCCTATATAAAGAGATTGAAGCCACATATTTAAGGGTTAGCAATTTTGATATTTCACCATTTGTAAAGTGGGATCTAAAAGCTTAGTGATAGAGAGAGAGAAGGTCGGTTTTGACTCGAGTAAGTAATAAAATTCCCCATTTTACTCTTGTGGACGTAGGTTAAAGCCACTCTCCCCCGAACTACGTTAATTTATTGTTTTCTCTGTGATTTTCTATCTACTTGTTAAGTTTACTTTGGTTCCAAACTAACCAAACAAATTCACTATTTGTGGGAGATTTGTTCGAGGAATTGAATACTTAAATCCCAATTGGAATGAAAAACAGTGAGTCAACAGAGATAAAATATCATTTCGAAGCTTTTTACAGAAGGTGTAAAAAAAAAGCTATTAATGTTGTGAGGTCCATCAGTTTTTGGTCAAATTCAGTGGTTTAGTACTTTGAAAAATTGTCTTAAATTATTTATTTTATTTTCATAAAAATTGTCGAATTCTTATTGTTGATGGTGGTTTTTCACCCCCAAGAAATCAGCATCCCGAGGAAGGGCAAGAAAAGAATTTTCGGTTACGCTGATGAGTTTTGTAATTAACAGAGGAAAAAATCAAGGTCATCGTTAGGGCGAGATCAGACAAAAGGGCACGAGCATGAGGCACAAAATTAATCTGACCAGAAGAGGTCATGACCCGACCACAGGAGGTCATGTTCCGACCATAGGAGGTCATGTTCTGACCAGAAGAGGTCATGTTCCGACCAGAAGAGGTCATGACCCGACCAGAAGAGGTCATGTTCCGACCAGAGGAGGTCATGTTCCGACCAGAGGAGGTCATGTTCCGACCAGATGAGGTCATGTTCCGACCAGAGGAGGTCATGTCCCGACCCGACATGATGAGAAGATATCAGATTCAGAATGGACATCAGTAAAGACCGACCCGACCTTGCGGCTCGGTAAGGCAGGACGACTGTTGCTTTAAGCCATCCGACCTGACAGGACTGGTTGGGGTGATACTGTTGAGGGCGGGATGTAGTGGTACAAACGTGGCTTGATGATTTGCATCATCCATAAAGCTATGATGTGACTATAACAACTTGCAGGGTCATCCTCTGACACACGTCACCGCGTGAACGAGTGATACAGGTTGGCGTCATAAAGGTAGCGTATGGCAGTTTCCAAGAATGGGATGATTAATGAAGTGTCAGATAGCATGATTACTTTTGGCAATGGCAGACTCACGTTGCTGACGTCATGAAGATATGGGAAGAGTGTTACTTTTTCTTAGTATATAAAGGGAGGGCAAACACACTTGTAAGGGTTAGAAAATTTTCACTCAAACACTACTTCTTGTAAAAAAATACACCAAGTAAACAGCTCGGTAATATTTGACCACCCTTGAAAAAGAGGTCGGTCGAGCTAGGTTCAGTAATAAAACTAGGACTCTACTTTGTTCCCATGGAAGTAGGTTGGATCTATTCTGCCGAACCACGTAAATCCTTTGTCGATTTTTTTGTTTGTTTTTATCTCCTGCTAAGTTTGCTTTTGGCCCCCCATAACCAAACAAATTCACGGTTGGAGAAGGATTGTCTCGGGACCATTATCCCGAAATTACCTCTTGAACCGAAATCACCCATCAACACTTATTATTATTACTGTTATTATTATTTTGATAAGTCGATTTTAAGTGTGTTTTTCTATTCAGTGAATAACAAATTATTGATAAACTAGCTCAAGTCGGCTTTAAATGTCAAATCCTTAGCTTGATTTTAATTTTCATAGGTAATTTCAGAACATAATGCTTGTACAAAATCACCATACCAATAAAAACTAGCTAAATTACAGTTGTATTGAAAGATAAATATATCAAGTTGGGAAGAATATTCAGTAAGATTTGAAAAATCCTTTATTTTCTTTGTATAGAAAACAAATGATGGATTCAATTTCTACCAAAACAGTGTTGGACAAACTTTTTGGTCTGATCGGGGCAAGTTTCTAACATATAGTCATCTCATTAAATGTGCTCGGGCCCCAATATTTCTTATGAAGAAATGGTTCTCAATGGATCAATTGATGGGGTTAGTCTGGTTATGTTACAGAGTTGCTGTTAAGTTTGTTATTACAAACTTAAAATTTTTGCAAGTATAGAAAGGAGTAAAAATGTCCTAAATCAAGTCTTTACTTTGTATGTGCTTTGGAATGGCCGGGAACATCTTTAACGAGAACAATCAGGACTGAAGGAGGAGCTATGACAGTGGCAATAGCGAGAGCAATAGAAGATGAGGCAGCACGATCAGCAGAGGTAGAGACAAGAGCAACAACAGTTGAGAGGCCAAGAATGTCATCAACAGGAGGAGGCAGTGCGGTCAAGTGAGTTGGATTAGGAATCGTTGTGGTCTCCTCACGAGACCCAACCCCATAAGCCTCCTCAAAGGTGATTTCCCCCTTTGAAACCCTCAGAATCCGGTGAAGCCTGCTTAGGTCCAGGTCGAGGTAGGTCTCAACAATAAGCTTAAGAGATTTCTCTAAACCTTCAATAAGGTTACTTTTTTTGTAGGTGTTCCAGCTTACCCCGGGTCTTGTTCAGCTCATCCTAGGTCTTGTTCAACTTAGCCTTAGTCTTATCGTGGTCCACCTCGGCCATAATTGCCTTAGCCTGCAACAACCTTAGCTCTAAATTCTTGTAAGCGGCTTCAGTTCGGGCCTCATCCCAATCACTTTTTGTAACCTGGATGGCTCGGTGGATGGACTATCACTCGACTTTGGCCTCATTAAGTTTCTTTTCTAGCTCATGCTCTTTCTGAGTCAATCCACTAATGAGCCTCTAGGCCTGGACGCCTTCATCAATCGTGTTCGTAAGCACATCAATATTTGTGGTCAGCAGGTATGTTAACTACACATAAAGAAACTTAGGTCTGTTTGTCAAGCTCGACATGGGTTATTGAAGAAGCTCGATCCATGTCCAGGCACTCGAAATCCATGGGAGGCAGCACTAGGTATTGAGGTCATTGGGTTCTGGTGATCCCGAGCTACCTATATTTATTGGGTTGGTCGGTTGTGGAGGAGATCGGTGGAGATAACCATAGTTGGGGTTGAAGAGGTGCTGCTTGATTAGTTATGGTATTGATTAAGGTTTTTGATCATTCTTGCCACCTTGTTCACGGTGGCTTGCAATTGGTCTACTCGAGAACTATCTTTGTTGTCCATTTCTGTGCTTGCTAGCTACTTCTTGACTAGTCTTCCTTTCTCCCTAACCTAACGCTCAACTATGATGGCTGCAATCACAAAGGGTTAGCATGATACATGAGATGCATGCATACTTTGATTCATCTCCATCATTAAGAGAGGTAAATCTTGGCTACTTTGATTCTTCTCCATCGTTAAGAGAAAAATGCCGCCTATTTATAAAATGATTAAGCCTAATATGGGGATCAAACCATTATCTAAAAATGACGAATCAGACCGTTAGTAATCACAGTTATTTTGGGGATAGGCTTAGAAATATTTAGAGATATCCAAAAGGGTAAAAATAAGGCGTATTTTTTTCTAGATGAAAGCCAATAGGGGTATTGGACTCATGTTTTGGCATTCTTAGATCATATCTAAATTTTTTAGGCCCAACAAGGTTTTCATACATGGTGGTTTGTTATTGTTTCAAAGTATTTGGCCCAATCATCATGAAATGAAAACTTGTCCCAGTTGAAAAAGGCCCAAAAAGTTTTACATCTCTTCTCAAAAGGTTCAAACAACTTCAAATGATTGGGGCCCAAATAAAATCATAAGGGAAGCTTCTATAGGATAACAACTATGGGCTTTTCATGTGGGCTTAAAAAGGTAAGGCTTAGGCTTTTATTACCAAAGAGTTGTCTTCAACTAGGTCTCCCCACCCAATGGTTCAATCGACCAAGTGAACGTACCTTTTCTTATACATAATGATATAAAAGATAGTCCACAACTAGGTCTTCCCACCCAAGGGTTAAATCGACCAAATGAACGTACTTTAATACTCAATGGTATGTGCCAATAAGTGACAGTTATCATCACATACCAATACACCATCTTGAGTGAAAGCGATTTCTCAACTTGCAACGCCATCAAGGTTAAAAATGGTATGCAAAAGATGAAAATATGGTTCTCCTCAATCTCACCATAAATACTACAAGATATTTTTTCGGGGCAGATTCTCTATCCTCAGTGGAGTCGCATCTCCAGGAGGGAAGTGGGATTTACCGCTATCCCTATGACGTCAACGACCATGACACTGTTGAGCTCACAACTCATAGAGATTACGAATTGGTCCATGGGGTAACCGGAGAATAAAGGAGTTACCACCCAGTAAAAGATTCTGGGAATGATTTAAGGCCGTAGTACAGCCCTCGTAAGATCCGACATTAAACTCGTTTGGGTTCGAATGGTCTCTTAGTTATGCTAGTATAATATCAAGACTTAAAGAAGGATCCACATGTCTTATATTCCATAAATCACACACGAATAGTTTATATCGCATACAACCACAAAATAAATAATATCATAATCAAAGGAAATACATATCTTACAATAACTAAAAGATAAAACAGAATGTATTCACAAACATACTTCACTGGCATAGATTCACGGAGTCCTGACCAAATTTTAACGAATGTCCAGCCGGACTTGCAGGAAATTTCACCAGAGTTTATTGCGTAATCAGAAACGTAGGCTCATGTGTACGAATAAACAAGTGATAATGTTTGTGGGGACTCTAAATAGTGTTTTTTCGTAGCTTTGGTCTTTCTTTGGGAGATCAAACAGCTTACTGTTGGTATAATTAGTATCATTAAACGAAATTAAGATGCATCAAACAAATCTTAATCATTCAAAATCAGAACAGAACAATAGAAATCAAATCTACACTAACATGCCAATTTAACATAAACTATTAGAGTTTAGAAAAACCTGGAAACTTGAAGATGATGATCAACTTGGTCCAAGTCGAGTTGTCTCTATCCTTAAGAACTTATTAGCCCCACCTCGGTACTCTACGAATGGTTTTTTGGTTATTATTCTCCCAGTATTACTTGGATTCCTCTTGGAAAATGGGCACTCCTTTTACAAGATCTTGAACTAAGACAATTGTGGAAACTTTCTTTTTCTTAAAGGACACTCTAAGACCATGTATGGGATTCATTTTTTCTTTATACCAAATTAACTCAAGGCCTCTTAATTTATAGGCATGGAAGGGTGCATTTGAGGGCACCATTTGTGTGGGGTGTAACCCTCCCAAGGGTTATACCCCTCTCATTTATGCCTTTTGAGGCCTAGAGTCTTATCTTTCCAAATTAGAGGACATGTCCATACATGTTTGTGTCTTTCCCATAAGGCACAACCCAAGGGACATGACCCTCCTACACACATACTACATATTTAGAGAATTTACAACAATCCCCGACAATTCTCTAAATATAAACACAGACACTTAAGAGAGGTTTCGTGAAATAAAGCTGCATCGAAATAGGTAGCTTTCTCCTTAAACCTTTGATAGTGAATGATAATCAGATTTACTTGGAAAACCAGTGACCCACAGTCTTGAACTGTTCTGCCGTTGGTGTAAACCAAGACAATTGCTAACACACAACTTTACTGTGACCATTTTCCATTCTACGGTTGTGTTCGTTTCGACCATGAACATTGGTCCTAGATTCATCAAGTCCTTTAGGGAATTCAGCCTTTAAAACTCCCATGGAACGACCTCACTTCTTACTTGAAGTAGGTGATCTACTATAAGAGGTAATCAGTCTTTACCCCCATTAGGACTCTTCTCATAATATAGTGATCATTAAAAGCCTTATCTTATCATAACTTTGAAAGACAACACTCTGCGGCAGTACAAGAATGGGAAAGAGTATAAAACTCTACAGTGTTTGCTTGAATTGCACAAAGTTTCAGTTGTCCCTTTTGAGCCTAGATCTTGGGATCTCCAGTTAGCTAGGTTGGGTTTCCATAGTGACAATTCTTAATATATAGGCTTCAAGATCATTCCCCTTGATGACTTCTCAACTTGCTCTCTAGGTAAACCTTTAGTAAGTGGATCCGCTAGGTTTTCCTTTGATTTGACATAATCGATCGAGATTATGCCACTTGAGAGTAGTTGTCGCATGGTATTATGTCTGCATGTATGTGTCGAGACTTATAATTATACATTGTATTTTGGGCTCTCCCAATAGCCTATTGACTATCACAGTGTATGCTTATCGCTAGCACTAGTTTGGGCCAATTAGGAATATCCTCTAGGAAATTTCGAAGTCATTCAGCTTCTTCCGCTGTTTTGTCTAATGTTATGAATTTTGATTCCATAGTAGACTGGGCAATACATTTTTGCCTCGAGGATTTCCATGACACAGCTGCACCACCAAGTGTGAAAACAAATCCACTCATAGATTTGGAATCCAATGTATCAGATATCCAGTTAGTATCGCTGTATCCCTTCTAGAGCAGCAGGATATCTCGTATAATACAGACCATATTTTGAAGTTTCTCTCAGATACCTCAAAACTCTTACTATGACTTTCCATTGGTTATGTCCTGGATTTCTCGTATATCTGCTAAGCCTGTTTAAAGCTTGAGCGTTATCAGGTCGTGTGTAATTTTTGAGATACATCAGACTTCCGATGATTCTCGAATACTCTAATTGTGATACGCTTGAGTCAGTATTCTTTGATAAATGAAGAGTTAGGTCCACATGATTTAGATCTCCTTTATAATATTTCTCAAGTATCTTCTCAACATAATGAGTCTAAAATAATATATATCATTATGATGTTCTAGAAATCTTAATTCCTAAGATCACATCAGCTACTCCTAAATCTTTCATATCAAATTTACTGGTTAATACTTTCTTAGTAGACTGAATCATCTCATGATTACTACCAATTATCAGCATATCTTCTATGTAAAGACACACAATGACATAACCTTTTTAAGTTGATTTGGTGTATACACACTTATCACACTCATTGATTTTGAACCCACTTGACAACATCTATTTGTTAAATTTTTCATGCCATTGTTTAGGTGCTTTTTTTTAATCCGTATAAGGATTTTACAAGTTTGTACATCTTCTGTTATTGTCCAGGAACATTGAAACCTTTTGGTTGTTCCAAGTAAATCTCTTCATCTAGTTCACCATTTAAGAATGTCGTCTTTACATCAATTTGATGTATTTCAAGATCAAATATAGTTGTTATGGCTATGATCATTTTTATTGACATGATACGAGTCACTGTTAAATATGTATCAAAGTAATCAAGACCTTTTTTTTTTTATCTATAACCTTTTATAACAAGTCTTGCCTTATACTTATCTATTGATCCATTCGGTTTCATCTTCTGTTTGAATATCCATTTGTAGCACAGTGGCTTACAACCTGTAGGAAGATTAACCAACTCCCAAGTATGGTTTTATAGGATGAAATCAATCTCACTATTGATAACCTCTTTCCACAAAGGTGCCCCCGATGAAGACATTGCTTCTTTATAGTTTTAAGGCTCATTTTCCAACAAGTATGTCAGAAAACTGGGACCAAATGACTTAGACATTCTAGCACTTTTGCTACGTCTAGGTTCAATTGCCATAATATTTTCATGTTGATCTGACTCTTGGTCAACCTGATCACTGTCTTTGACAGTATCAATAGTTCTTTTGAGAGACTATATTCTTTATCTTTCCTTACAAGGAAATGTCTCTTAAAAAAATGTCACATTCCTTGACTCAATTATCATATTCAAATTGATGTCAGGAATTTCAGACTTATGTACTAAGAATCAATACGCACTACTGTTGCGAGCATATCCACTGAATATACAATCAACAATTTTTGTCACATTCTAACCTTCTTAGGTTTAGGAACCATTACTTTGTCAAGACACCCCCACACTTTCATATATTTGTAGGAAGGTACGTGACCTTTCCACAACTTATATGGTGGCTTGTCAAATCTTCTGTGAGATAGCTTGTTCAGAACGTAGTTGGCAGAAAGTAAGGGTTCCCCCACAAGTTCTGGGGTAAACTAGAGCTTGTCAACATCGTGTTCATCATTTCCTTCAATGTTTGATTTTTGCGCTCAATAATCCTTTCTGTTGAGGTGAATAAGGAGCAGTAATGCTATCATCGATAAAAATGACAAAGTACTTTTTACCGCCTCTTGTTTGCACAATATTCATATCACACACATCAGAATGTACAAGTTCCAAGGGTTCAGAACTTTGTTCTATGGAATGAAATGATGCTCTATGAATTTTTACTTCCACATGCCTTACATTTATGTTGGTTATCAATTGCGAAATTAGTTATAAGGTCCATGTTAATTAATTTACGCATCGTATTATAATTAACATGTCCTAACCTCCAATGCCATATATTTTATGACTCAATAATATAAGCGGAAGAAATAGCTTTATTATTACCACTGTGTCGATTTACTGTCATTACATTGAACTTGAAAAGGCCTTAGTGAGGTATCATTTTCCTACATAAACATCATTTTTGGTCAGTACAAACTTTTCTGAAACAAATACAAGCTTAAAGCAATTCTTGCTAAGGAGAGAGTTTGAGACCAAGTTTTTCCGAATATCAGGAACATGCAGAACATTCTTCATTGTAAGCTCATTTTCAGATGTCATCTTCAGAACCACTGTGCCTTATCCAACCACTCTAGAGGTAGATGAGTTTCCCATTATCAGATGATCGCCACTATCGACCTTCTGATACGAGGAAAACATCTTGTTATCAGCACATATATGACGAGTAGCCCCGGTGTCTACCTACCATTGTCTCGGATTCCCAACCAAGTTGGCTTTTGTTACAACTGCTGAGAGGTTCATTTATGAGATCTCATCAGTTAGCTGCTCATCTTCAGTGACATGAGCCTCATTTTTCTTTTTCAAGCCTTTGTCCTGGGACTTCTTGTTTCTGCAGTCCTTTGCTATATGACCATTTTTTCCACAGTTGTAGCACTTCCCCTTGAACTTTTTATTTACTGGGGAAGAATCAGTTCCATTGTTCTTTCTCTTTTTGCTACCCTTTCCACCCTCGATGATGTTGACCTTAGACTCCATAGTCTCTTAGCTGGCCTTCTCAGACTTTCTATTATCCTCTTCGATCCATAATCGAACTCCAAGGTTTTCAAGACTCATCTGCTTCTTTTTGTATTTCAGATAGCTCCTGAAGTACTTCCATGATGGAGGAAACTTTTCAATGATTGTGGCAACTTGAAACGTCTCGCAGAGTTTCATTCCTTCATCCAATATTTCATGAATGATCTGTTAGGGTTGGTGCTCAGAGTGCCAATCCGGATCGTATTTATGTCTGATTCATAAATACGAACAATTTCTTTTTCCATAATATTACTTATTTAATGGTAGCACCTCTTGTCTTTTATACACA
>SKCR01009522.1:0-24042 GCA_019454045.1 Zanthoxylum bungeanum
ACTTATATTTTCGCATATCCACACATCAACCCATATTCGAAACATAACTGTCTAGGAACTTGAGTTGTTTTAACTATTTGCATAAAACCTCTTTCTAATTTAAATCCTATGTGTAACATGTTGGGGTTTTGGGCGATCGGCACAGCGGAAGCGCGGTTCGGGCGAAATCATAATTTAAAACTTTTTCAAATTACCGAATAAATTATTCAATATCTAATATGAATAATTTATTCATATTTCACCTAAATATAATTATTCGATATCAAATAGCGACATAAATTCAATAGAAACTTCGCGAAACTTTTACGAAAAATGTTTTTCCATAAAATGACGCAAAACGTATTTTTGACCGAACCGACCACCCGACACTTATGGGGACTACCCAAGTCAGCCCCAATAGTGTCGGGACAGTTTATGGGCTGCCCGAACAGTGACAGATTCACTGTTTGGGCAGCCGTTACCCGGTTGACTCAAAAAGTCACCCGGTAACGCCGTGTTTGGTCGTTTTCACTTATTTCAACTCGGAAACAATTTCCGGAAATTGTACCAACTCCCAAAACACATACATTACATTCATATGACATCAAATTCATCACAAAATTTCATGTTTTAACAGATCTTATCAGGAAACCGAAAATTGCCATTTTCATGCTTTAAATCCAAATTCTTAACATTAATGAAATTAATTACAACACAAAATCAAGTCACCACATATGAACAACCCAAGAACAATTCTACGTATCACAAGAGTGGTCATAACACTCTAGAAAAGCAACTCATCAACAATTGATCAATTTGGATACAAATTACAATAATTTCACCCAAATCTACTTCACACATGCAATACAACTTCCAATCCATCTTCCACAACCAAAAGCCCTAATTTTTCAGATTTGAAGAAAACCCTAGAACCTTTCTAAATCATCAAGTAACAAGAAATCAAATTTATAAGCTTAAGGTTAAGTAGATTACCTTTTAATCACTTGAAATCCCAAACTTTTTTTTCTTGATTTTTCTTCTTTTCTTCATGGATTTTCAAAACAAATTTTGAGACCCATTTTTCTTTGTGTTTTTCGGCCATGGAGATGGAATGAGGAAGAAGAAAATAATTTTTTAATTTAAAGACTAAGTGGCCGACTTTAAGGGGCAATATTGTCCTTTTGGTGATTTAAATCAATCTATTAATTATCAAGCTTTAATCTTGGCAAATCAAATTTGGACAAATTTAGTTTAATAAATTCATGCCATATAAACCAATAATAATTGGACAAATTTCATAACAATTATGAAAAAAGTTTATTAATTAATCATTTAAATATTTAACAATTAAATATTCAAATAATCAATTAATAATATTATTATTATATATGTATTTTTATTTACAATAAATAACAAATACATATATTTATGGCATGTGTCAAAATCTCATTTGACGAATAATTAATGTGTATCTAATCGTATTATATATCAAATACAAATACACAATAATTATTATCGGACAAAATCCCTTAATGCATGTGTTATCGTTTAACCGATTAAACGATCCGAATTAACTCATTTAATCCGGTAAAGTATTATGAATAATCTGTATTATTTATATCGAGTTGCCCAAGTGCTCAACGAGTACACTTCATATTGTGGGACTCTCTAAGTTTAGGTTTATCTGTCACGAAATTCAATTTCGTGTCCATAATCCACCCACTCATGGATTATGACAACCACAAATAATCTCGCTAAACTATACAAGCTGAGGTCATTACATACGTATAATCCATCCGTCACAGGCTATCCGTATTATACCTGGGATATAGATAAAAATGTCAAATTCGTTCAGTATAATACAGACGACTTTCAATTTAAGATCTCTAAATAACACTCGGAACTGATTTCCGAAGTTATACCACGGCCATGGATTTACTGGATCGTAAACACGTGCTGGATGCCTATGCCCTGTACATAGGACTGGCGGATCCTATCTTGATACGCACTGGATATCATGAGCATCAGTCCACACCCAACGAACAGGCGGAGGTCTGATCTAAATAGATCGGTGACGTGACTACCATCAAAGTATGGAGGATAACTCATATATCCCACTGTGATATCTCAAGTCAAAGGACCAATATACTTGCTCAACTCGAGAAGGTTCTTATTGACGTTGGTGTATCATCTATTAGGAAACCTTCAGTGAGTCGTTCAATATCTTATCAAATAAACACCTACATGTCTATACGAGTCTCCTGAGACTCATGGTTCACTGGGATAAACCATCGGACCACGTCACAATAAACGACATGTACTTGTCTCAGCGGATTTTACCAACCGACCCGTGTTAGTAAATCTTGACCAGGAACTTTATTTATGGATGGACATCTTATAGTGCACTTCCCAATGTCAATTAAAAACTATGTTGTAACTGCGCACTATATTGTAAATCCTAGGGTCTTTGTCTAACATACATGTATCACTAAACCAGATTTAGTTTCGATCTAATCATAATTAGATCGAATAAGTGTATAAAAGACAAGGGTGCTACCATTAAATTAAGTAATATTATGGAAAATGGAATTGCTCGTATTTATGAATCGGACATAAATACGATCCGGATTGGCACTCTGAGCACCAACCCTAACAATTTCTCCCACTTGCTCTAGTGCCAATCCATGGTATCATATACACATCTTAATGTGTATCGCATACTCATGGCCCTCAAGAGCTCACCAGCACTCAAGAGGTAGACAATAACAAGTAAGTCTGCTTTAACAAATCGAGTTTGTCCAACAAACCCAACCGTTTTCCTAAGCCAGCATCATTCATATTTTGTAAAATACAAATTCCACGTCAATTTGACTCAGATTCTATATTAGTAATGTGTTATAGCTACTAAGTTGTCTATGTATTTAGAGATCATATCCAAATACTTTAAGACAACCGCAAGCACTATACTAATATGAAACTTCTAATCTATAGGGTCACTATGCAACTTCATAAGTCAATACTTCAAAAGTTGCAACTGATTCCACTAATTTAGTAATCAATTGTGACACTCCCACTGCATCTTTTCTGACTTTATATGACATAGACCATCTAAAACTAACAAGACCTTATGGTTACAGACTAAATTCTCCATGAATAAGAAACTCATTCTTAATATCTCAAAGATCACAAAGAACATGTTTCTAGAACTATCATATGGTTTACACCATATCAAAATAACTCGTAACAATTACGATTAAATTGATATCTATAATATCACATAATATAGCATTCATTACCCTATCATCCTATGATGCATAAGATTGACCAGACATTCTAATCAATCTCTCTTTTGACAAAGGCTTCATCCTTTATGAAAGATAAATACTATATATATATATGAAAGACACGATAACTGCCAAACAGTCATACTAACTGTCATACAGATAGTCTTATTGTGTCCTTTATTAGATCATATTTAATGCACGACTAATGAGAGTATCTCACAAGTCTCTTAGTTTTATATCATATATAAAACTTTATATCAAATATATCAGAGACTACTCTCACTGCTTTCATGGAGAAAAGAAGACTTAGGATATGTAATACTAGAAAGAAATTTATACGCTCTCACTTACCCTACTGAAAAATACGTATTCTCTATATTTCGATAAAACCAGACAATCTGACTGATATCAAAATCAGAGAACACAGATTTCCGGAAAGCTTACCTGAGTCTACAATAGGCTCTATAAGTTAGTATATCAAACTGTGATTTTAGCAGAATATAAATTCTAGGGCCATTCTATAATGAATTCTTCAAACAAAGAAATCACGATTGATCTCTCATTTGAAGAAAACACTCAAGAACGCCACTTTGCATTCTTTAGCCAAAATACATAGTTTAACATCAACATTAACCAATAGATATTTAATTGTTCAATTAGTGCGACAACAGATAAACTTCCTCAGAATCTACAATAGACTACTGAGTATAACATTTCTCACTGTCATATTATAAAGGTCAAACCTTTATCAAGCTCACTTTGCTTTTGCTGCGCAAATAATTTGCACATTTTATGAACTATTCATAACGAAAGCCTAATCATGTTCAAAACTTGATCGTAGTAAGCTATGAACAATCTTAGATCCATGGTTCAATGGTAATTTCTGAAATCGATATCAAATATCGCTCCCACTATAAGTTATATGATAATTTTCTTCGATAAGAAAACATCATGATCATTAAGTATCAAATATTTTGCAAATGATTCTGACATCCTACTAAACTTATATGGAAGAAAACTAAGGGTCATTTCATCTAATTAATTATGCAGTTCCATTATAGTTTATCACTCTCACATTTGACTTCAATAAGTCAAGTCTTTTCTACAATCATTAACATCCAATGTTACACACCAAGTAATAAAACAATTTTATTACTCGGGATCGTAGAAAAGATATTCTATCAAATAGAATATAATATTTCATTAAATAGAATAAATGATAAACCTTTCACTTGTAACTCCGAGGCGCAAATACTTTCAATTATATAACTATTATACAAAGGAAAGTCTCAAATCTCAAACTTTTCAAGATTTGAATTTTTCTACTTATACATATTATATATGTAATTATAGAAATAAATGAAACCTTAATTAAAAAGATGAATTACTGTTACTGGAGCATAACCCCAAGAGTGTTGAAAAATCAATTCGGTAACACTCAATATCAACGAATCAAATCATATAAGATTCGATAACTCCCACTGACCAATTCCATCACAATGGAATCGTGTAAGTTTAATATTAAGTTAGAATCATATTCATTAAATAATCTTAGAACTAATTGCCTTAAATTCATATGTTAAATCATATCAAACATCTTTGAACAATTCAAAGACTCACAATGAATTTTAAAATATAGTTTTCAACACTACAAATAGAATATTTTTGAACCATTCAAAATATTTTATTCTCGTTTCATTAGAAACATATTGAAAGTTCTCGAACCATTCAAGACGTTCAACATGTTCTCTATTAGAAACACGTAACTAAGTCTTGACAAATCATTAACTAAGTTATGAAGCATAGAAAACTATCTAAGGTAATTTCTAATTCATTAAACTACATACATCCAATGTATTAGTTTAATAAATCTGTGGTCCAATGACGATCATTGGTTAAATGAGATTCAATCACATCCTGAATACAATATTCATTAAATGGATAAGGATATGTGGTGTGAACTCGTATCAGACCATCCTTTACCATAAGGAATAAGCATCTAATGCTTTTATGATGAAATCTCATAAAACACAGTTCTAAGTTATTTACTTTACCGAATATTTTTCTTAATGTTCATCTTTCATCAATGACACTACTAGTCATATTAAAATATGTAACAATTATTTATACAGAACAAGTAACTATCCAATAGTCACAAGTTCTGATATCAAATATCAAAACAGTCATTAAATAATATTTTAATTAACTAGACGGGAGATCTAGTATCCAATACTTATAGTCGTCGTATTGTGAGAATCAATATTCTCTATACACAACTATACACATCTACTTTCTTTAGCTTTATAATTTGCGTTCAATTTTTCAAAACAATTACAAATAATTTATTAGCAAATTGTGTCAGACACGTGACTTCTAAAAGTCACTAAAGCCAAGAAACGTCATTATAAGATAAACAAATACCTAAGGGGTTTTCTTAATGCCAGTCAAGAATCTCGAGATATGAACTATTCAAGTCAATTCTTACTGCATAAGAAACAATTATTTCTAAAACATTATATCCTTAAAAGATATCTATTTAGATTACCTATCGTGACTTAGTAACTAAGTCACAAACCATCTTGATTTTCAAGAAAATCGGAACTACAGTTCATGATGGTTTCAACTAATCTAACAATATCTAAGTCTACTGTCTTTCTAGAACCTGATCTAGAAAAACACAACCATAAGTAAAGTAAGATAACCTATTCAAGTAATAAGCATGCAGTGGATAAGAAGTATAAATTTATAAACAATATAGAATAAAGGAAAACGAAAGCAACAATTTTCTAAAATATTACACACTGCTTAAGTTATGGATTTTAAATTGAGCAGTGTCTCCCACTACTTTATGTAATACTATAATCCCTAACGGACAATGGGAATTCAATAATTAAATCGAATTCCATAGTGAGAGTAGGATCCCATGTATATATTTCGACTCACAGCTTTGGCACGATCTCGCCTACGTATATTCATTAGGTAGACAACTCTTTGTCAATCACTCACCAGTGACTCCTGATTTTGGTCCTGACCGTTTCTCGCTGTGACAGCTTTAGCACGTTCACAGAGAGGCGTATCAAGGCTACACTTGTCAATGTCAAACTCAAGCTACCGATGTAGTCCTGACAGCTTTGGCACGTTCAGGATTTCCACGTTCGCTTGAATTTGTCCAGTATCAATATACAACCGGTATGGATAATAATTCTATAACCTACACCCTCACAGCTTTGGCACGATCTCAGATGCAGTTATAAAAGAATACCCATAAACCGTACTGACAAGACGGACCAAGAAACATGTATCAAATTCACGTTACTTTATAACCATATTTTAAAAGCGGGGATTTTCCTCTGGAAGCTATAATCAACATCAAATGCAGAATTTTAATCTAAATCATTTTCTAAACATTTCAATTATACCTTAGAAAACATAACACAATTTAACGATTAAATTTCCGTTACATTTTCATTAACGTAGGATCGAAAAGTAAAGAAACATATCTAGATTGCATGCATGTGCGAACATTAAAATTGGATTAAATATCAAATATTAAGCATGAATAATGTAATGGATGAAGCATCAGACCCGCTCTGATACCATTTTTGTTGGGTTTTGGGCGATGGGCGCAGCGGAAGCGTGGTTCGGGCGAAATCATAATTTAAAACTTTTTCAAATTACCGAATAAATTATTCAATTTCTAATATGAATAATTTATTCATATTGAATAATTTATTCATATTTCACCTAAACCTATTTATTCGATATCAAATAACGACATAAATTCAATAGAAATTTTACGAAACTTTTACGAAAAATGTTTTTCCGCAAAATACGTTAAAACGTTTTTGACCAAACCAACCACTCGACACTTATGGGGACTGCCCAAGTCAGCCCCAATAGTTTCGGGGCAGTTTATGGGCTGCCCGAACAGTGACAGATTCACTGTTTGGGCAGCCGTCACCCGGTTGACTCAAAAAGTCACCCGGAAACGCCGTGTTTGGCCGTTTTCATTTATTTCAACTCGGAAACACTTTCCGGAAATTATAGCAACTCCCAAAACACATCCATTATATTCATATGACATCAAATTCATCACAAAATTTCCATTTTTAACAAATCTGATCAGGAAACCAAAAATTGCCATTTTCATGCTTTAAATCCAAATTTTCAACATTAATCAAATTAATTACAACACCAAATCAAGTCACCACATATGAACAACCCAAGAAAAATTCTAGGTGTCACAAGAGTGGTCATAATACTCTAGAATAGCAACTCATCAATAATTGATCTATTTGGATACAAATTACACTAATTTCACCCAAATCTACTTCACACATGCAATACAACTTCCACTCCATCATCCACAACCAAAAGCCCTAATTTTTTAGGTTTGAAGGAAACCCTAGAACCTTTCTAAATCATCAAGAAACAAGAAATCAAATTTCTAAGCTTAGGGTTAAGTAGATTACCTTTTAATCATTTGAAATCCCAAACTTTTTTTTCTTGATTTTCCTTCTTTTCTTCATGGATTTTCAAACACAAATTTTGAGACCCATTTTTCTTAGTGTTTTCGGCCATGGAGATGGAATGAGGAAGAAGAAAACAATTTTTTAATGTAAAGACTAAGTGGCCGACTTTAAGGGGCAATATTGTCATTTTGGTGATTAATCAATTAAATCAATTAATTAATTATCAAGCTTTAATCTTGGAAAATCAAATTTGGACAAATTTAGCTTAATAAATTCATGCCATATAAACCAATAATAATTGGACAAATTTCATAACAATTATGAAAAAAGTTTATTAATTAATCATTTAAATATTTAACAATTAAGTATTCAAATAATCAATTAATATTATTATTATATATGTATTTTTATTTACAATAAATAACAAATACATATATTTATGGCATGTGTCAAAATCTCATTTGATGAATAATTAATGTGTATCTAATCGTATTATGTATCAAATACAAATACACAATAATTATTATCGGACAAAATCTCCTAATGCATGTGTTATCGTTTAATCGATTAAACGATCCGAATTAACTCATTTAATCCGGTAAAGTATTATGAATAATTCGTATTATTCATATTGAGTTGCCCAAGTTCTTAACGAATACACTTCATATTATGGGACTCTCTAAGTTTAGGTTTATCCGTCAAGAAATCCAATTTCGTGTCCATAATCCACCCACTCATGGATTATGACGACCATAGATAATCTCATTAAACTATGCAAGCCGAGGTCATTGCATACGTATAATCTATCTGTCATAGGCTATCTGTATTATACGCGAGATATAGATAAATACGTCAAATCCGTTCGGTATAATACAGTCGACTTTCAATTTACGATCTCTAAATAACACTCAGAACTGATTTCCGAAGTTATACCACGGCCATGGATTTACTGGATCGTAAACACGTGTTGGATGCCTATGCCATGTACACAGGACTGACGGATCATATCTTGATACGCACTTGATATCATGAGCATCAGTCCACACCCAACTAACAGACGGAGGTCTGATCTAAATAGATCGGTGACGTGACTGCCATCAAAGTGTGGAGGATAACTCATATATCCCACTGTGGTATCTCAAGTCAAAGGACCACTATGCACGCTCAACTCGAGAAGGTTCCTATTGACGTATGTGTACCATCTATTAAGAAACCTTTAGTGAGTCGTTCAGTGTCTTATCAAATAAACACCAACATGTCTATACGAGTCTCCCGAGACTCATGGTTCACTGGGATAAACCATCAGACCAAGTCACAATATACGACATGTACTAGTCTCAGCAGATTTTACTAACCGACCCGTGTTAGTAAATCTTGACCAGGAACTTTATTTAAGGATGTACATCTTATAGTGCGCTTCCCAATGTCAATTACAAACTACGTTGTAATTGAGCATTATATTGTAAATCCTAGGTTCTTTTTCTAATATACACGTATCACTAAACCAGATTTAGTTTCGATATAATCATAATCAGATATCTAATCGTAATTAGATCGAATAAGTGTATAAAAGACAAGGGTGCTACCATTAAATTAAGTAATATTATGGAAAATGGAATTGCTCGTATTTATGAATCGGACATAAATACGATCCGGATTGGCACTCCGAGCACCAAACTTAACATAACATGCTCTAGGATACTTCCCAGACTCCGCATGCATTTGCAACTCTGGTCTTTTGCATAATAACATTGTGTCTTCCCTTGCTTTGGCAGTATCTTTAGTCTTTCTCTTCACATCCATCACAATGTTGAACATATTTTTGAATATATTTTTCTCAATGTGCATCATATCGAGATTATGCCTGATCAAATTAGAACTCTAGTACAGTAAATCCCAGAAGATGCTTCTTTTGTTCCACATAGAATTCTTACATGTTTGACAGTTATTAATCTCATCAGTATCAAGTTCAGTTACATTTCTCAACCCTAGCTCATCTATTTGCTACAAGATTTCTTCACGTGTTCTAATTGGTGGTGATGCTGAGAATACAGAATTCCTACAGAAAGGAGTTCTGTTATATCTGAATAGATGATTAGGCCAAAGAAAATTATGGTGATTATCAAACTATGAGGTCTTTCGACTACTATGGAGTGATAATACCTGTGTATTCTCCATATAATAAGGACAAGCCAATTTTCCAGATATAGTCTAGCCTGATAACATCGAGTAAACAGAAAAATCACTAATTGTCTACATCAGTGCAGCTCTCAAATTGAAGTTGGGCTTTCTTGATACATCATATGTCTGCACACCCATATCTCACAATAGTTGTAGTTCATCTATCAAAGGCTGGAGGTAAACATCTATATTCTGTTTTAGATTCCGTGGCCTCGAAATAATTAATGATAAGAACATATACTGTTTTCATGCATATCCAAGGTGGAAAATTGTACAAAGTGACTATGACTGGCCTTGAAGAATATTATTGTCCTCATTGACTGAAAGGACGAAAACCACCAATGCACAACCCCAATATAACATTACGACTTTCATATGCAAATGAAGGATGAGTTTGACTAAAATACTCCCATGCCTCTGAGTCAGATGGATGGCACATAATGTCTTCTTCTTGTTCATGCTCATCGTGTCATTTTATGTGCTCGGCTGTTGCCGCTGAAGCATTTAGTCATTGCAACATTGAGGTCAATAAAAAATAATGCATCTTCTTATATGATACGTTCTTGTGTTTAGCTGATCCTTTTTTGTTCTTAAATCTGGGTTGAGAACATAATTTACGCAATGTCATGGCAATATCATCACCCCCTAGATATCATACAACTATTATTACAACAATCATTTTTTTTACAGGCAGCCCAAGGCCCTAAACTAACTTCTTCGTATTGTAAAAGTTAATCACCAACATATTATCTTATAGTAACACTTCTTTAATGAACTACTCAATCATTGAAGGCCTTCTCTAACTGATGTTGCTCAGATTTCATATTCAAACATCGAGCTACCGTTGACAACTGTGAATATTTTTCACATCCCGACCATAACTCTGAATCTAAAGAATTCATCATCTTATAAAAATTCTTTGCAAAGGAATTAGGGATTCCTCCAGATTCTCTGTCTAAAAATTAGACACATCTGTATCAAAAAAAAGGTCATCATTAACAAAACTAGGGACAACAACATCATAAACCATTTGGTGATATGGATCTATGGCTTATGTTTCCATCACCATTGATATGTTATATGTGAACTACTCGAACAGACTATATGTAAGAGTTTTCCCATGCCGATCCCATATATAATAATCTGAAACAAATTCTTTTTCACCAGATGTAACTTAACTTCCTCAATTTCTCTAAGCTTCCTAAGATGACACAGTTGATTTTGAAAATGAAGAAGATAGTGAGCAGTGAGTCGGGGGAAGGAGAAAGTTGATTTTTATATGCTGAAATTTTATCGACCGAATGGGTTTCGGTAGGTAATAAGTTAATAATGGCGTCAATTTTTGGCGCCCAATTGGGGTTCGGCGCTTTATTTTACCGACCGACATGACTTCGGTCTGTAATTACCTACCAAACTAAACTCGATCGATAAAAAATTCAGATGACCGACCGACATATACGGTCGGTCATAGAAATCTATTTACCGACCAAAATTACGGTCAGTAATACGTAAATAAAAGTTTGGCATCATTAGTTGAGCGCTAAATTGATTTTTAGTGTCTTATTTACCAACCAAATATCGACGGAATAATACGTCGCTAATTGTTCGGTCGATAAAAGGTCAGTATTTGGTCATAAATTTTTTTATTTTTTAATGAATCGGTATTCGATCGGTAAATATTGACCGAAAAAATTCGATCGATAATGTCAGTAGTATTTCAATATTTTCTTATAGTGAGAGATATTTTTGTGGGAACCTTTTTTTTCTCTCCATTAATAAAATCCAGATAATTGGGATCTGAGTTTCGAAAAGAAATAAATATATATAAATGTGAACTCAAAATTTTAATTATAGATAAAAATTAACAAAATCAAGTCAGTTCTGCAGTAAAAACAAAAAGATATTCATTAAAAATAAAAAGATATAAAATCAATTTCAATCAATACAAAAAAATTTATATAATGTATATAAATTTCATTAATTAATAATGTCCAGATTTAATGAAATTCCAACTTTTATATCTGGACATTCTAATTTTTAAGAAATGTTATGTACATATCAAATTTATATAATGTATATAAATTTCATTTCTTAATTAATCCGAATTGATAAGTTGGAATTTCATTAAATCTGGACATTCTAATTTTTATATCTCTAATCCGATTTACAAACCGAGTTAAACTCGGTAAAGACCATCCGGATTTATCCGATTTCATTAAGTCAGATTTTGTTGCCATCTCCAGGTGAAATAAATTAGACAACTGTGAAGCACGAAGCCATGATGCAAGCAAATGTTGTGTCATCAAAATGGACAACAAACAGCTAAATCCTCGATGCCATGCAAACACAGTGTAAAAGCTGGGAGCAAAGATTGCATTTGGTGGGTTGTTTTTGGGAGACTGGAAAAGTGGGGACATTGAGATCTCTTGCCTATATCCTCTATCACAATCCCACTGCATTTAAGTACCAAAACTCACTGCATCTTGCATTTATATATATATATATTCATATATATTGCTCTCTCCTATCTGCCACTCTACCTCTAGGGTTCTGTCATTTTGCTTGTAAATTACTTTCACATTTCATTTCATTTAATTTACTCACTCTTCAAACAAAAATAACAATAGTAATCTATTCATTATGTTCATATTTGTTGGTTTCTAAGCGGTTAGGAAGAAGGAATCCTTTGATATATATAACGTAGTTACGAGTGATACGATATTATCAATTAATTAATATATGATATATATAATTGTATCAAATATAATAATTATTAATTTGATTATTTAATAATATTTAACACACATGTATATCGAAATATTATTAAATTATTGTATGATTGATATGGAAAAATAGACAAAATCATCAAAAAAAATTATAAAAGGGTAAATTGATGTGTATAGTAGGGTTGACATTTTGACCCGTCCGGTTTCGTCCCAACGGAATCCCGTTCCATTTAGGGTTTAGGGTTTATGATTCAGACAAGATCCGTGATAATTTTTTGTCCCCGTTGTCAGGATTTCACGAGATGGTCTGAGATTTTTTATAAAACGGGATGGAATCAGAATATATTTTTGTCCCATTTTATATAACCAAGACAGGATTTGCCAAATCCCGTTGTCAGGATTTCACGAGATGGTCTGAGATTTTTTATAAAACGGGATGAAATCAGAATATATTTTTGTCCCATTTTATATAACCAAGACATGATTTGCCAAATCCCGTCTCGAC
Organism: Zanthoxylum bungeanum; assembly: GCA_019454045.1. Taxonomy (NCBI): domain Eukaryota; kingdom Viridiplantae; phylum Streptophyta; class Magnoliopsida; order Sapindales; family Rutaceae; genus Zanthoxylum; species Zanthoxylum bungeanum. The sequence continues at coordinate 13,148 of SKCR01009522.1, forward strand.
CCAATAGGTTGCCAACCCTAGTATGTATGGTGTATATATATATATGCCTTTACTATGATTATTAAATTATTATAAGGTTGACTAGAAGAAGCGTTTGAAGGTTAGACAGAGTAGAAAGATCTGGACCGTACAAAAAGTTAGTAATTGAGATAATCATGATTATGACAATAAGCATGCCACGTCGGAGTAAACCAAAACACAAAACACATTACATGTTGGGTTCGTGCTTCACGGTTCCACACACTCTCTCTCTTCCGACCATCGCGGCTTATATGGAGATTGGGCCCCACAATTTCATTTTCTCTCTGTTTGCCAACTACCTCTTGTTCCTTCTAGTCCTCTCCACTTGTATGGAATTTTTTGGGAAATTTTTAATTAATTTATTATTTTCGTGAGAAAAATAATACAAAAAAAAGCACACAATCTTGGAAAATCTGACCTCCCCAAATGCAAACAGAAACAACAACGATCACGGAATCTTAATAATGCAATTATGTAATGTAATCCATCTAATAATAATCCTGGAGAGTTACTAATTGCCAGCTGCCTCGTTGGCCATTGCCATATCTATGAACTTTTGCCTGGGATAATTTTTTTTTTTTTTTTTTTTTTATAACAAAAATATTAGAAACCACATCACCAAATCTTCCGACTATTTCTGTTACGAATTTATATATGTATAGAATTAATCTTTAAAAGCCAACTTGAAATGAGAGGGTGCTCGATGGTTAATAGTAATTATAGGAAAAATGAACCACAACATTCCACCACACTTCGTAATCCCATCACTCACACATACTAGATTTTGTACTAATCCAACTAATCCCGACCTAATATTATAATACCAACATCATTGTTGCGATGCACGATTCTAACGGGGAGATATTGTGTTAACTTTGATAGCAATTATTGCGAATAGAAAATATTTTAAAAAACCATCAGGAAATGAGAGGAAGCCCAAAGATTAAGAAACAAATAATTAATTGCATACTTATCCTATGACAAATGAACTACAACAACTACCCTATTTTGTAAAAATCTTGAGTCTGTGCTCCAAATTCTCTCATGACTTCTGAAGCCACTACTAGGGGTGGGCGCGGTTCGGTTTGGTTCGGTTTTTGTTAAAAACCGAACCAAACCATATTTTACGGTCCGGTTTTTTTGTCTTTAAAACCAAACCATTAAATAACGGTTTGGTTCGGATTGAAAATTTTTTAAACCAACGGTTTACGGATTGGTTCGGTTCGATTTACGGATTATTAATGTATGATAAACAATCGACAATGCAAGGAATATATATTAATTAATATATTAAAACGATCACCATCGATAATTCAAAACAGTTCAAAAGCCAATTAAGCACAAAGCAATTCATATATATAGATGAAGATTTAAAATTCATCAAACAGATTTTCATCAAACTAGACCAAAACTAATTCTGATGCTTCATGGATCCACCATTGTTCATTTGCAGTTATCAACATGCACAACTACAACTTGTTTGATGCCAGCAGATTCAATAGCTAAATGGAACTCCAATAAAATCTGTAAAAAGAAAAAAAATATATTAAAGTATGAAGATACAAAATCGACACTGAACTAATACAATCCAAAAATATGACAACTATTCCATTAATAAAGTCCAGATAATAAACTAAAAATCATCTTGAGTCAAGTGATACCTCACAATCACCCCACAACAGAGAAGTTCCAATCCATAATATCTACCAATATAGCTATGCTAGCTTTCATACAAGTTTTTGCCTTTTTCCTGTGACAATTTGCAGCGATCCATTTGTTGGCATCAATTAAAATTTAAAATAACAAAATGGTAAGACAACTATATGGCATACGTAAAGTTGGGTTGGGGGTTGAGAGAGAGAAATACAATGGAATGTCTATAAAGCAGTGCGAAAACAGAATATAGAGAACCACCATTGATAAAAACAGTATTGAAAGTACAAAAATTATTAATCTTTATTTGCCCTATGGTCTTACTAATATAGAGAACCACCAGTTGATGACACATAAAATATATAGTATGCAATCAATGATCTAGAGGCCATGACATATGTTACCTTAATCATCTATACTAAGAGCAGCAAGTGACAGATCCACAGCAACTTGCTGCTATAGTAAAGACATCTGAGTTACAATATATAGTAAAGACATCTGAGTCAATCAATTCTAAAGGGTGTGTTTTTATTTTTAAATTAAATCACAAGCTTTAGTGCCATATTGTCTTGCTACAAGAACATTAGTTTCCATTCAACAAAAAACGAAATCACAAACTAAGTTTTGATTCAACAAAAAAACTCAGTTTCCATTACACACGAATTATTTTGCACATGAATCTAAACTAATAATAAATTTATTTACACGTATCTTTTCAATTTCAAGTTATCCCCAATCTTCACAATTTCGACATCTAGGGTTAACGAAAAATAGTTCACATCATGCAAATTCATGTCAATATACAGTCATGGAAAATTCAGTTCCATCATATAACAAGATAAAAAAAAAAGCACAAAACCAAAAAAAAAAAAAAAATTCACTTGCAGCCACCGAATGCATAAACCCACTGCCTCACCCCAAAAATACAAAAATAGCCCAAGTACGAACTCCACCCAAAAATTCTTCAAACCTTCATAGGTTGTTAAAATTCGCATGGATTTGGTGCAAAATGGTGGGATAAGGAATCAATTGAGAGAGAGATTAAGCTGTGAAGAAAAATTTAGGAGCAGCAGAGAGAGATTAAGCTGTGAAGAAAAATTTAGGGTTAGGACTTGAGAGTTGAGAGTGATGAATGATGGTTGAGCGGCAGAGAGAGTTTTTGAGATGTGAGGGCAAATTTAGGGTTTTTATTTTTATTAAAACGGCGGCAGAGAGAGTTTTTTAGGTGAGGGAAAATTTAAGGTTTTTTTTTATTAAAACGGTTCGGTTCGGTTTAACAGGTGCGGTTCGGATTCTCACCTAAACCGAACCGTAAACCATTTGGGGTGGGTCAATCCGAACCGCAAACCGAACCGTTCGAAAAAAAACCGTAAATTCGGTTCGGTTTGGTTCGGTTTGCGGTCTGGTTCGGTTCGGACGGTTTTTTTTGCCCACCCCTAGCCACTACTACAAAAAAAAAAAAAAAAACGCTTTTAATGATAGTTATAAAATGAAAAATATGACGATTTTTCAATCGTCATCTTAAGCGGTGTCATTAAAAGCCGTAACATTTAATGATAGTTCTTATAAAAAATCGTCATATTTTGTCATATTTAATGACGATTTTAATAAGAAAACCGTCACTAATATTTCATAAATTATGAATTTTGTCCTATTTAATGACGGTTTTAACAAGAAAATCATCACATGATTGTAATCAACATTTCTTATAATCTGCGTATTTATACTAGTAGAAGGCCCTTTAATATTATCTTGATCATCATGTAGAAACCAACTTGTATAAGTTTAATCGATTCTGAAGATAAATAAATGAGTTTTTATCTCGGAAACAGTCTGGTGATTCACATTCCCACATTTCATATAAGGGCAACATATCTTATCCAAATTTCTAGCATGTCCAATAGTAAAATTGTGATATTTTATCAGATGACATCCAAGATTTATCCATATTTTATACTCCAAAATAATAAAGGGACATAAGAGAAAATAATTAACTAGAACAAGCAAATATACAATCAAGTGTAAACAACAACTAAAAATCACAATTTTCATATCCAAATCTCAATATAATATGCAACAAAGTGGAAACAATAACTTCAAATCATCATTTAACTCCATATATCTCAAAATTAAACCACCACTACACATGTTTTTAACCACATAAACCTCTAAATTTTTAACTCCAAAATCACATATTTTTAACTCCACATCTAAAAAACACAACACTACACATATAACTAATTTGAAATATATCTCAAAATTAAACCAACCACCACAAAATCAAAAAGCTATTATCTCAAAAGTATATATTTCAACTCATATTTGAAGTAAAGTGAAGAAACTATAAATCTAATTTGAAGCTAATTAAAGAAATTAAAGAATTTGTACCTTGTAAACTCAAAAATGTAAATTTTGTTGAGTTGGAGCCGCAACTGCACTACAGTTGCTATATTTTTTTGGGGCACGGTTTTAGTTTCTATTCTGTTTTTAGGGTTGGTGATCGTTTTATTTGTTGACAAAAAGATGACGGCTATTAATAAATAACTGTCATATTTTATCACGGACAAATATGACGGTTTTTTATTAAACCGTCATATTTTGTCAAGGAAAAAAAATGACAATTTTTTTTTTATTAAAAACATTCATCTTTTGCCGAAATTGTGCATGGTTATTAATAAATAACCATTTTTTTACTAAAAATCGTCATCTTTTTGCGCGAATTTTATGATTTTATTAAAATAAAACCGTCATAGTATCTATGAGTATGTAAGGGTTTTAGGGGCTAAATCCGGTAACGCAGCGGAAACGGTGGAAAATCAAATTTTCCGATTTCAAAACTTTTTCTCGGATTAATTAAATAAACATATTTATTTAATTATCCAATAATCAAATTATGAAATAAAATTCAATAAATCATATTTAAGTGAATTTACCGAATTGCCCTTACACTTGGTATTTTGTTCATTTTAGTCCGAAATTGATCAAATCAATTTTGAATGATTCTAAATCATTTCTAAGATGAACTTAGCATGTTCAAAACACCAAAAGCAACAAAAATCCCCAATTTTGTTCATTGGCCGAGAGCCTCCAAAGGGGGGGATTGTGCATCTTTCAATTTCATGCTTCAAAACACATCAAGATGTAATCCAATCAACATGAAACTTTATATGTATCATATACACATCCTTATACACAACATAAATGAAAAGTCCCAAATTTGGACAAGGTCTTAAACCCTAATTTTTCAATTTTTTCAAATTGGACAAATTAGACCAATTGGTTAAATCAATTACTTCAATCATCATTCTTCCATCCAACCAAAGTCTCAACACAATGAAACAACTCAAGATCAAATCTAGGTCATTTAAGAGTGGGTCAACAACTCTAGATTAGCAACAAAGTTTCCAAAACCATAAAAGAATACTTATAACTACACTAGTCACAAGCTTCATCCATTATACATGCTCAACACTTTCACCAAACATTTATCCATCAAAAACACAAGGAATAAAGAATAGAAAAACTCAAGAACATCACAAGATGTTGCCCACAACAAGAGGAACAAATTACTCTCTAATGGAAGGTTGGAAATACTTACTAATTTCCAAGCTTTTGCTTGATTTTCTTTTCTTTTCTCTCTACCTTTCTTTGTCTTCTTTAATGGAGTGTAGGTTAGAAAGTGTATTAGGTTATTTACCAAATGAAAAATAAAACAATATATACTTGTTACCAAAACACCTTGGCCGAATTTGGCTATAGCAAAAACAAGAAATATTAATTTCAATTTCATTTGGTTTTAATTTGATCAACTTGATTTAAATATCTAATACACTTTATAGATATTTTAATTAAGTCAACAAATGCAACTAAATCATTTAATCCAAATATCCAAATGTTAAGATATTATATTTTAATTAATTTAATCATTTAACAATTAAATAATTAATTAATTAATTAAATACTTAAAACCTTATTAATCAGGGATTTTCCGCTAAATGTCATACACCCTAAATCTAATCAAATTAGATTGTAATAAGCATGTATAAAGTCAAGAAAACATTATTAAACATTGATTTAATAAAGGCTAATCATTTTAGGGGGCCTAGAATCAGACTCGCTCTGATACCATTTTGTAATGGTATTTGATGCATGTTATGTGGTCCGTCTTGTCAATACGGTTTATGAATACTTCTCTGTGACTACATCCGAGACCGTGCCTCAGCTGTGATGGTGTAGCCGATAGAGATTTATTTATACCGGATGTATATCCGATACTAGATAAATTCAAGCGAAAGCGGAATTCTGAACGTGCCCTAGCTGTCAGGATTACGTAAGTAACTTGAGTTTATCATTGACGAGTTTAACCTTGGTACGTCTCCTTGTGGGTCTGCCTTCGCAGCGACAACGAGAAACGACCAGGACCGGAAACCCAGGAGTCATTAGTGAATGATTGACAAATGAGTTGTCTACCTGATGAATATACGTAGGCGAGACCGTGCCTCTGCTGTGAGCTGAAATATATTCACGGGATCCACTTTTCACTATTTGTATTTAATTTAATTATTAAATCTTTGTATTCTGTTTGGGGATTACAGTATTGCATGATTTAGTGGGAGGGGCATTTTTAGATTAAAAATCCATGATCTAGTTTATGCTTTTGATATTATATGAAACTGCTTAATTTCTGCTAACCGTTTTTCGTGATCTATATGATAGATTTGCGATGGCGGCACCATCCACAAATCAGTTTGAGCGTATGCTTGATGCGAACAAACTCAAAGGCGCTGAAAACTTCGCTGACTGAGACTTGAATTTGAGGATTGTCCTCGATTCTGAGAAACTGAGATATGTTCTTGAGGGTCTGTTGCCCCTTGCTGTTGGTGCGGATGCTACGGAGGGCGAACACCAAGTTTTTGAAACTTGGAAGAATGATGATTTAAGAGTTAAATCATACATCCTTAGTTCACTGTCTCCGGGACTCAAGAAACAGTATTATGGCATGTCAGATGCCTATACAATGATGACTCGATTGAGACAGTCAATTGAGAACCAAGAACAAGTGATTGTTCACAAAGTCGCAATGGAACTGTTCCATGCGCGGTTGGATGAGGGGCAAGCTGTTAGCCCGCATGTTCTTCAAATGATCGATTTGATCGATCAATTGAGGCAACATAATCTCATTCTAAATGACATTCTCGGTAGGAGTGTCATTCTTGGTTCTCTCACAGCTTCATATCGTCAGTTCGTGATGTATTTCAACATGAATGGGATTGTCTGTACCTACCATGAGTTACATAGGATGTTGCTCACGGTGGAGGAGGACCTTAAGAAGGGAGTACCGACTCGCCCTCCTAGACCCACTTCTCTTTCCGCTTCTTCCCAGGCCTGGCCAAAGGGAAAGAAGAATAAATGGAATAAGAAGAAGGGTTTTGGTCCTCAACCGCAGGCAAAGATAGCTAAGCCCAAAAGGGCTTCTGAAGACAAGTGCCATCACTGCAGCAAAGTCGGGCACTGGAAAAGGAACTGTCCTGACTACATCGCCCAGTTGAGGAGGGAGAGAGCATCTACGTTAGGTACATTTATTTTTCCAGTTATTGATATATCTTTGGCTTGTGAAGCTGTTACATCCAACTGGATTTTAGATTCTGCTTGTCCCATTCACATTGCAATTCGTTGCAGGTGCTGAAGGAAAGTAGGAGGCTGAAGCCCGGAGAGATGCAGTTGCGATTCGGGAGTGGAGACTCTTTGGATGCAGTTGCAGTGGGAGTATGCGAGATCTCATTGCCGAATGAGACACTTTTGTAAAATGAATGCCATTTTGTATCAGGATGTGTAGCTAATATTATATCACTTTTTGTATTGGATACAGAAGGCTTTTGTATTAATATTAAGAACAGTTCTTTAAATTTATATGATAGAAATAATATTCAGATCCTTAGTTGTCCAAACAAGTATGGTCATTATACATTGCAAACTTCAAAAGATATTTTAAATACTGGAGTTAATAAACGTAGTTTACCTGTAATCAATGATACTGAACTTTGGCATATGCGGCTTGGTCATATTGGCGTTAAACACCTTACCCAATTGGTTAGGAATGGTTTGATACCAGATCTTACCATTGAATCCTATCCAACTTGTGAATCCTGTATTCAGGGTAAGATGACCAAAGCCCCATTTTCTGGTGTTGGACACCGTGCCACCAACTTTTTGGAACTCGTACATCATGATGTGTGTGGTCCACTAAGTCAAACTGCTCACAGTGGTTATTCGTACTTCGTTACCTTTACCGATGATATGTCACGGTACGGTTATGTCTATTTGATGCGACATAAATCGGAAACCTTTGAAAAGTTCAAGGAGTTCCGAAATGAAGTAGAAAAAAAAACTGGTCAATATATTAAATGCCTTCGATCAGATCGAGGCGGTTAATATATGAGTGGTGAGTTCATGGATTATATGAAGGAGAATGGGATTCTTGCTCAATATACTCCTCCAGGTACTCCACAGCACAATGGAGTGTCTGAGAGGAGAAATCGGACTTTATTGGACATGGTCCGATCAATGTTGAGTTTCACAGATTTGCCCTATTATTTATAGGGCTACTCTCTTTTAACAGCTGCACATCTTTTGAACAAGATTCTGTTCCTACGACTCCGTATCAGATATGGTTCGGTAGGAGACCAAATCGTAATTACATTAAGGTTTGGGGTTGTCCTGCCTATGTTAGGGTGACTCAGCAAAATAAGCTTTCGCCTCGAGGGCTAAAGTTTAGGTTTGTCGGATATCCTTTGAATACGAGGGGATATATGTTCTATGATACCGAGCATCGAAATGTGTTCGTAGCTCGCTTAGCAAAATTTCTAGAAGTAGAATTTTTGTCAGAAGGTGGTAATCATAGACAGGTTGAGCTTGATGAAGTCCAACCTGAAAACAACGAACCAACGGAGGAACCTGAAGTTCAAGTAGATGAAGGACCTTCAACACACACACTCCGTAGGTCGGAAAGGGTATCTAGACCTCCTGAACGCTTGTATTTGATATAAGAAAAGAGTCTGGATGTTCTCTTATTTGAAGAGACAGATCCTTTCACCTATAGAGAATCGATGTTGGACATCGACTCCGTGAAATGGTAATGTGCCATGAAATCCTAGATAGACTCAATGCATGAGAATCAAGTTTGGGACTTGGTTCCACTTCCCGAAGGAATTGTTCCTATTGGTTGTAAATGGGTTTACAAAAGGAAGCGCGGGCCTGACGGTAAGGTTGAAACTTACAAGGCCCGACTGGTAGCAAAAGGTTACACGCAGCGACCTGGCGTCGACTACCATGAAACTTTTTCGCCAGTAGCAATGCTTAAGTCTATTCGGATTTTGCTTTCTATAGCTGCGTATCATGACTACGAGATTTGGCAAATGGATGTCAAAAAGGCTTTTCTAAATGGATTTCTTGATGAAGAAATCTATATGGAACAGCCGGAAGGTTTTGCGTCCAGTGAAAACTCGGGCATGGTATGTAAGCTTAAGAAGTCCATTTATGGACTTCAACAAGCTTCACGAATTATTAAATATATGTATAATATTTACATTAAATATCAAATACATATATTCATTTAGGATATTAGTCAAATATATCAATTTGACTATTAATTAATGTGCATTTAAATTAATCAAGTATTAAATGTAAATACACAATAATTAAGCAAATGACTATCGGGTCCCTTTAGCATGTATCTTTCGTTTAACCTTTAACGACTTTATAAATAATCAATATTATTTATAAATGTTGGTCTAGTGCTCTACGAGTATATTTCATTATTGAGACTCTCTAGATTCAGGTATATCCGTCACGAAATCCAATTTCGTGTCCATAATTTATCCACCCGTAAATTATGACGATCACGGATAAACTCGCTGAATCATACAGGTCGAGGTCATGGCAAATGTATAATTCCTCCGTCACAGGTATCCGGATAAATCCCAGAGATATAGATGTAAACATCAAATCTCTATAAGGATTATCCAGTCGACTATTCTATTAGCAATCTCTAAAAGAATGTTTAGAACTAGCTTCTAAACTTTACCACGGGCCCATGGTTTTATCTGATTGCTAATCATATGGACTACCTATGCTCTGGTACACAGAACTGACGGATCCTATCTTGATACACATAGGACACCCTGAGGATCTATCTACACCCAACGAACAGGCGGAGGTCTGATCTAAATAGATCGGTGACGTGACTGTCATATAAGTGTAGAAGATGTCTCATGTGCCACAATGACATCTCAAGTCTAAGAATCACAAGTGCTACTCACCCGAGAAGATTCTTATTGACGTTGGTGTATCATCCATTAAGAATCTTCGGTGAGTCGTTCAGTGTTTATCCGCTATAAACACCCACACGTCTATACTAGTCTCCAAGACTTATGGTTCATTGAGAAACCATTAGAATCATATATTCCAGTATACGACATGTACCGGTCTCAACGGGTGTACTTTACTGACCAAGCAGTGTAAACCTTGACCAGGAACTGTTTGAGAATGACAACGTCATGATAATACTCAATGTCAGTTGCGACGCTTTTGCAACAGTACCATGACTAATCATTCTAAGGTCATTACGTCTTTACCATATAAAAGATACATTATATTATAGAAACTGCATATATTATTCATAATAATAATATTTTACAGAAGTATTCAAAGAAATACAACCGGGAATTAGCGCTCTGAGCACAAACCCCAAGAGAGTATTCAATGACGATTATATAATAAAACCGTCATTAAATATTTGGAGAAATAACGTCGGTATTTTTACAAACCGTCATTATTACTCGCTTAGCATAATTTATGACAGTTATTTATTTAACCGTCATAGTTTTTTTTTTTAAATATCGATTTTTAAATTAACCGTCATAAAATTTTCGTCATCTTTATGTGATTCTGTAGTAATGAGCTATCTAATTTAAGTAGTGGAATCAAAATTTTACATGGATAGAAACTATAACACAAAAACTATAAACATGAGGTGGTCCTATAACACAAGAAAGGTCCTTATTTTATTTTATTTTTGCTTGGCCGACATAGTTTTTTACTATATGTTTGGCTCAATTAATTGAGTTAATCTCGGTAATACTAATACAATATTGCTTAAAATACAATAAACTGTCACATTGTTATTGGATGGAATTCACACTTCAATACTATTCTGTAAGTGT